>JAHPZR010007004.1:22500-30333 GCA_019787425.1 Platygyra sinensis | reverse complement strand
ATGTAGTGAAAGACTGAATCGTGCTCTGGTTGCTCTGGTTAGACTCAGTATCACTCCAGTAAGCCTGGATATCACTCAGGTTAGCCTTAATAATGCTCCAGTTACCCTGTTTACGGTTAGGTTTCAAAGGTGGAAATAGTAACATCATTCAGTTAAAAAGTCTATGCTCTGCAGTCTGCATTTTACCATCAATCTGCATCATGCAGACTGATTTTTACCTTTTGGTCTGCAGTCTGCTGACCGAATAAAAAATCTAGTGGAAAATAAGTTTACTTACACTGTAGAACTGTAATCAACCCTAAAGCTTACCGCTATCAACAATGGAAAATTAGAAAAACGGCCATCAGATTGCTCACCTTTTAATCTTTTCAAGAAAGTACGTGGATATTCGCTTGGGTAATGTCGTTCCACCAAATAGTCACGTCGTTCTAAGTGTAGAACGCCTTGCTTGTGATCTGACATGTTCCAAACAAGGCACGAATTTTTCCGATACCTAATTCAGAGGAAAAATCGCTTGAGGTCTAACAACCCTGATCAAAATGTGTTAAAATTCGAACTCACCATAAAATGGCGATCTCATTCCCAGTGCCTCTCCTCGACCCCTCTCGAGTGGGGAGAATCCGCTGAGTGCAGGCTTGGACAACAGGGCTGAATACCGTCTGCGCATGTGCGAGATCTCATGGCTCGCGCTGGCGCCAACGGCCTGGGCCCTATAACAAACGTTGAAAAAACGGCAACTTAAATTCCCGTCCACGAACTGAGCAGCGACCTTGTCGTGTTTCTTCACTCACTGGGCTTTGCAAGTGCCCCAAAGAACAATAGGATCGACGTAAATAAAATCCAAAATCCGGCGTAACTCGGATGCCATCTCGTAAGTCCTCGATAAATCTCTCGTGTTTACGCGTTGTTTTCACCAGTTGTACAAGCTTTAAACCCCAGAGTACAAAAGAGTATATGCCGAACAGTGGTCGAGAGAGCTAGTAAGATCTCTTTCTACCTTTTTCTGTGTAGCCCTACCTTTCACCATAAACCGGGTACCATACGAAACGTTTTAAAAGCGCCGCCTTTTTTTTCGAGGTTTGTTATAGTGCCCAGGCCGTTGGCGTCAGCGCGAGCCATGAGATCTGGCACATGCGCAGACGTTATTCAGCCCTGTTGGCTTGGACAGGACTACATGCGACAGAAACGTGAGAGGACTGAGACGAGTTTTTATATTGATTGGATTAAAAATCTAAACATTTCAACTGATACCCAGTTTAACCTTGTATACGGCGGCTTAGCCCGCAGTACGAGCGACAGTCAAAACGTAGCTGTCCTACTGAACCGGGAGCACTGACTGTTCACTTACTGAACACAATAACAGTCATTTTCTTCCCAGCCAACTAAAATATAGACAATGCAAAAGTTGCTTTGGCCTCTTCTAATAGTTAACTTGAGAATTCCAGGTTTAGGTTGACAAGGAATAGCATGTTTTGTTCAAATTAGCTCAACATTTATCCTACCTGGCGACACTTGACGAACTACAAGTGAGTTTCCATGCGGGACGCCGGCGACCATTTTTGGCTCCAAACGATAACTTTGGAGACACAAAATGTTTCATATTTTTCACTCTTTACAATCTGGTATGGGTTTTTAAATTATAAATCCCTTTTCGTGAAAAGCTAGTGCCATGCATCTCCAACGAGAAAAGTTGCCTGATTACAATGCCTTTCCTGTTAACCTACACTGACATCTGGGCAGTAAAGTTTATCCCGCTAGGTGAATCCTGTTGGTCATACGCTACGTACCATCACAAATCAAAGCTATGCTAATCAGTAATCCTATAGAAAAAGTTCATACCAGTTGGCACGGCATGTGTGGGCCACACACACCAGGAATGTGTTTTAAATTGCAAAAAAACATTTAACTCTCTAACATCTTCCCACACGTTGATTTATTTAGCTATTCATTTCATTTATTCCGGAACCAGCAAACTGTGGTCGGCCATTTACTCAAAATACTAGTAGATCTATTTTGGCCTCGTACTTCAGTACTGCTGGATGCACTGGGAAGAAAACAACGTCGGTGGAGAGGAACGTGATCGATATCTTGACACCTGCATTCGCGAATCACAAGCAAATGAAGACATCTAGCAAATAAAAACATTTAGAAAATTTATGGCAAACTCAACTCTGCCTCGAAACCGTCTGTGCGTAAGATCATGGTAAAATTCTCACGTAGAAAGTGATCTCAATTCTCAAGCGGTGGATCTATAAAAGCAGCCAAACACAAATTGATCTCTTTCCGTTCGTGACCTTGATGAATGATTACAAAAGCAAATAAAGAGTTTTATGGAAACGTGTGGGTCCCGGATTATGTCAGCCATGTGATTTGCGCATGATTGTCGTTTCAACTATCCCGGATAATGCTCTACTGCGCAAGCTTCGAGTCTTACATCCGACAAAATTTTGGATTTTTCCCCCTATTGACAAGAACAGTGTGCTGTCTCGCTAACGCTCGCCAGCAATGATGGGTTTTCAAAGAATGGAGACTTATTGTCAACCAAAGTTGCCGACTGCCTCATTGCCTACTGTAAGAGAAGCGAGAACTCTGGTGACAATGGTAATCCCGCCACTACAATATTATCTCAGAGGGAAAGGGCTGGCTTGCAATACCTGGGAGGTTATGTGCAGCACAATTTGTACAAGAAGCATGCAAGAACCGGTACTGTGGAGAGCCAGCAAGCTATGGCAATACTAAAGGCTGGCAAACTTGATTGTATTAATGATTTAAAGCAAAAGCTGATTTCGAGTTTGAACCGTGGCGGGGTACACAGCCGGCTCAAAACATTTTTGTAATAGCAGAACATTACTTCCGCCTGCTAGCTCCAAAGGTAGCTTCGCAAGGAATTGACATTGTTACAATAACTGCTAAGGTTACTTGTGACAGTGATGTTCTCTCTAACTATGGATTGATCTTAGATGCATGCCGAAATCAAGCCATCCAGTCATGTCATCAAGGATGTATTGCATGGCATTATGACTTTATATGTACGATTGTGCTCACTTCCCTTCACAAAGGATGTGATTGAAAAATTCAAGATCAGAGTGAAGCAAACAAAGGGGAAGTCTCTTCGAAAGAACATTAGTCGGAGTTGCCAAGAAAATGAACAAGGAAGGCAATTTTAAATGTCCCTATTTATATTTAATTTACTTTTGTGAACAGCACATGGCAAAGTTGTTTACAACATTATTAGAAAATCAACTTGGTTTCTAATGTTTAGTTCCAGACAATATGTTAGAATGACACAGCTAAAACCTTCTCATGAATGGAATTTAGAGAATTATGGAAAATTGCTTGTGAATAATATAATTCTAAAACGATATGTTACAATGACACTGCTAAAACCTTCTCAAGCAATGGAATTTGGGGATTTATGGAAAACTGCTTGTGAATAATATAATTCTAAAAACATGTTATAATCACATTTGATTGTGAAAAAGTGATGGTGTATTAGCTGATACTGGCATATGTGGTTTGTGTGTCAATGTCCTAGTCCATTTCAATGCAAATCACAAGCAAACTACTCCCTATGCTTTCCGCCATTTTAGGACGCAGAAGCGAGGCTGCAACCTACATGTAATTGGCTCACAATTTACATTGTGTAGTTCCAGAAAATGTCCATACCGTCGCCCTCCCCCCACATCTTGGCCCTTGGATTCTGGGTGAAATTCCCTGGTCTGTTCTTAGTGCTCTCTCTCAAGTATTGAAGGAATTCCTTAAAAACTGAAACCTTTAACAAAATTTTGATAATGAACGTGCAAAGTTTGTGGATATGTCATCATCTAAATTAAATAGTCAGTCAGTCTTTTATTTTGATTGAACTGAAACTTTTTTTTAATATACAAGTTTATAGCAATATATAACAACAAATGATTTGGAATAATTTGAGCGAGGAGATATTTGTTATCGGTAATTAATTTTAAAAAATCCAACTGCCTGTGTACTGATCCTGTCAGCCACATATTTTAAATCTGTCAACAAATAGTAAGCATGGATAATATTGGAAATGGCTTTCTTTTGACATAATATTCACTGCACACTAGCAAATTAAAAAAAAAGTATTTTGTTACAACTGCAGAAATTTGTGTGCGCTCTTTGGCTAATTTCCATAGTCAATAAGCACACGGACGCATGAAATTATAATTTACGTGGAGCATCAACAAGTAAGAGTGGACAATTGGATTTCGTAAACAAACAAATTGAGATTAAAGCTCCGAATCCCAGCTTCTTCGTCATTTTTGCAGGGTGAACTAAAAAAACATAAAAATGGAATGATTACTAAATAAGCAAGAAATATAAACGTTACAGCTCGCAGCAACAACTAGGATTTAGAAACACCAAACGAACGAAATCAACTACACGATCTGTGCTATTGTCGTTTCTTGTTGTGAATGTGTGAAAACATACCTCTACAGTTTGACAGAAAATGAAGCAATACTTACATATTTCAATATCCTCAGGTTTGAAATGTTTCTCGCAAACGCGCACTTTGTTGGTTTTGATCTACTCCCGAAATCCCGGTCGGTTTCGCGTGCATTCGTTACCTCTCCGAGCCAGTCGTTACGCTATTTTCTGTATTTTCGATGAGCCTCGTCTTTCGCGACAGCTTAAAAATTCCGATTCCCTTCAATCGTCTGCACGATCCGCAGCCAAGAACGGGATAGTTGACCCCCGGCATTACTTAAGAATCCTCTTCACATAATATTTCAGTTAAATCATCTCTAGATCGTAGGTAAAAAAGAAATAAACTCTCACAAATTCGAAGCAACGCCACTCGCTGCTCGCTATCTTGATAATCATGTGCACCTTCGCAATCACGTGACATGCCATAACCCAAACCAAAGACTTAGTCCTTTGAAGTCCGCCGGCTTTCATAACCAGTCTCCCTCCATTAACTATGATCATACTTTTCTTAAAAGTCAAAAATACCTTTACAGGGGCAGAAAGATAAAGAAAAATTTACACTAAATAAGATCTTCTAATGTCTTGCTTCATTTAAAATATAAAATTCTTCGGTGTGAGGCAAATATTTTAATTAATAATCTTGCATGAGGAAAAGCCGTAGCAACCGACCATCGTGCTTGCATCCGGGACAGCAATGAACACTTACCAGGTTCACATGATCTTGGGCCCAATATTAACTCTGCCTGACAAGTGCACTTTCCTTCTTCGCATCTGGAATATTCCATCCTGCATTCTTTGCTGTGGCTGCATTTGACTACAAAAAACAATTGACAAGTGAATAATAAAAACATCAGGATTTCGTTCAGTGAGAAACACTAAAAACCTGCTTCTGAGAAACTAATTTTTTTTCAAAAGAGCTGAGAAATACCCCTTTCTAACCGAGTTCGAGGGCCGTACTGTAAGTTATGGACGGAGTTTTTTCCCCTCCGATTTAGGGCCCAAGCGCGCGGAAGCTTGCGAGCCATAAATCGAAAGGAAAAAACAAGGAGTTTGTAACTTACGGTTCGGACTTCGAACTCAGTTACAAAGAGATTTGCATTCCGTTGAAAGTAGCCAATCCAAAATCTTATGCCCATATGAGAGTGGTGTGGAGGATTACACCAGGAGTGATATTTAAAGTTAAGAGGTCACGTGATGACGAAACGCAGGTAGGACCCACGAATTCGAGATCTCCACTTTCGGCAAAATGTGTAGACTAAGAAATAAGAGGCAATTTAGTTGTGTCAACTAAAATGTAGGATACTGAGTGACTGATTTGACGTTATTAAGGACGGTGCCTACTATTGTTATTGCGCATACGGTCTGCGCATCTCGAGATACTCGGATTTCCTATGGGTGGTGCTTATAATACAGGGATATTTTTGCGCAGTTCAAAACTATGCGGAGAAAGTAGAACTTAGCAAATGCTCTTGGTATCCAAAAAGAAAATTGGGGTTAACCACGCATTTTTCAGAGATAATTAAGCTTCAATTGGGAAAAAACGCCATACATTGCTTTGTATTTTAAAGCTTTTTACAAATATTGCTGATTAATTATCTTCGAAAAATGCGTGGTAACCCCCAATTTTCTTTTCGGATTTCAATAGCACTCGTTATGATTTGCTTTTCCCGCATATTCAGTGAACCGCGCAAAAATACCTTTGAATTAGTAGGCACCGTCCTTTTTAAAGGCCGATTACATGACATTCCGCAGAACTTTTGCTGTAATTATCCGAAGAACTCTTTATCATTGGAATTCAGTATATCCATATGCTCTCTGCCTGCTGACGATCCGTTCCTTGCTGTTTTAATGATACAGTCTTTCACGACGGGGTTTTGAGAATCACAGCGTTCTCTGTGCGCCATCGTTCTTTCCAAGTCAGGATTCGTTCCCATTTCTCTCAATAATATCTTTTATGATAGGCGCCTTTACAAACTGCCTTCTTGTCATTTCCTGGTGACTGATTGGAGTAATTCATTTGGTGTGGCGTCTTACCTCAGACCAAACAGTGGTGCACTTTATAAACAGCCGAAAAGTCAATGCCTTAGTCGCAGTTTTTTTTTTTTTTTTTTTTTTTTCACGCGAGTACTTCGACGCGAGACCCAAACTATTGCGTGTACTGGTAATCGTTATTAATTTTCTGTGCATTTTCTACTACATGTATGACAGTTCGCGAAACGCACGTTCCCAGCTTCATGTTTTAACTAGGTTCCTGTTACTTCATGTATTATTGTACTTATTTAGCCAATCACCGACCTGAACTTGTAAACGTCACGCAATTAGATGGCTCAACGAGCTTTGGCCCCCCTTGTCGCAGAAAATCGATCCATTTGTATACATTTGCTTCGTCCTGTTTATCTGGTACACAAGACAGTGACATCACTTCAATTTCTGAACCATCAAGAAATCGATCCCATACGTTGACATATGACAACATTCCTTGGAAAGATGCACCTTCGACTTTTTCTTGGTCTTGTCCCAGTACCAAGGTGCCACCTTTCTTTATCGTGTGACCTGTCATAAAGTTCCCTTCGTCATGTTTCATTAAGCCATCTTTGAAGATTGCCCATATTCCTGAGTTTTCTGTCCAAACAAGGCAGATGTGATGCCATGCCCCATCGATGGCTGTAACCTTCGCTCTCCTTCAATGAAATAAAAACAATACAAGAAGTCATTTTGCTGCCAGGTCCTGTTTCTTGGAAATAAATTCTTGAGTCCTACAATGGATTTTGAGTTTCTTTACTTAAAGTTGATTTCCAGTCCGTACTGCGCACTCTCGAGAGTTTGTTTTGGTTTCTTGTTTTGCTTCATGTAAATTATCACAAAATGTAACCATTTCGCAACTACTTACATGAAGTAAATTCAAAGTTTAAAAGCAACCGCCTTTATGGATACGAACCGGTCGAAGCTTAATACTTCGTTCTTGCTCATATCACTTCATGAAACAACTTCACAGCTGTAAAAATCAATGAATCTGTTGGAAAAGGACTTTGAAAGGTCTCAAAGATAAGGTATGTGGTTCTTAACGAATAACATCGATTCTCATTCCATCGAGTGCGCCCGATAAACATTAGGGTTCTGAGACTGCGCAGTTCGGACTGGAAATCATCTTTAAATCTGAGAATTGACTACGGATACAATGAATCAATTCTCCGAGAAGATTCGGTTTGTAAAGCTAAATTCGCATCCTTAAAATAAATAATCTGTGTTTTTCTCTTGGAAAGCAGGGAAAAATAGGCATTTCATTGACATGACTAGTTTTAAAGTATTGTAGTAGCTTCAGTGAGAGGTAGATTCTCTTTTTTAGCAGTCACTGTGTCCCTAGCAGTTGCATGGGGTTTGAAATCA
>JAHPZR010007004.1:0-15000 GCA_019787425.1 Platygyra sinensis | reverse complement strand
TTTTGCTGTCTACTATTAAGCAAATTTCCAGTGCAGAAAACAGGCATTGTTAAACTGAGTGAAGCACCGCTACAATTAAGCAATAGAACACTTTTTTCGTGTTTACATACTGGCCTCATCTAAACACGAGGAGGGTTGGGAGAATTCGAGACAGTTATGGAAACAAGAGACGTCGTCGAGGATTTGCACAACTTTCGAGAATTCTCCGAGCTCCTCGAATGTTTAGATGGGGCTATGTAAACACGGAAAAAGTGGACTACGAGTACGTTTCTAGAGTCCTCGCTCTACATGTTGGTGTTTAGGTAGAGAGGGAAGCTCATGGGATGAGATGGGTTTGTGTTGTGATAATGTGGAGCCTGCAAACTAGAATTGAAAAGTCGTTCTCGTACTCGATCTCGTACTCGTACTCAAATCTGAAGTCCCCTAATGCCTCAAAGGCCGGTGAATCTAGCGGAAGCGTGGAAGTGCACGGACAATGGAGTTTATTTAACAAGTAAAGAAGCCTAAGCTGTGTATTACACCGTGGTAAAAGACGACGAGCATTCAGATGTTCGGAAATTGTTGAAAGTTGAAATGTTCGGAGTGTTTTATCACAGTGTAATACACGGCTTAGCAGGCTTCTTCATTTGTTTTACGATGTATATTTTAAACGCGCAAAACAATAAAACACGCTTTTTCGATGTTTTATGCTCTGATGAAACATAACGACGTTTTGACCATTCAGCGCGAGTGCAGGGCTCCATTTATATTATAAAATAATAAAGCGATGATCCCTGTAACAAAGTTACCTTTGTTTGGTCGATGGAACTTATATCGAACGATAGAGCGGTAGCCAAAGAAACTGAATTCTAGTTACAGAAGTGCTAAAAATAGTATTGCACGTTCTCTGCCGAGAACTCCGTCAAAGTCTGCAAGAATTTTCAGACAAAATGAAATGAAAATTAAATTTGATTATCGGAAATATCTTTTCCTTCGTGTTTCAACTGACGAAAAGTCTGAATTTCTTACAATTGACATTATACTCCTCTCTTTTTCATACAAGTAACTGAGCAAGTAAACTTGACAGTTGAAGATGGCCGGTAATTTACTGAAGCTTGTGACGGCGTGGGTATCTGGTAAAAACCAGTCTGACCCAGAGATATTACACCATTTTGTAAAGCTTTTCCGGGACACGGGTTTTCTTGTACCGTTCAATGGTTTTGCTAGTTCAAAACTAAACAATTTAGTTGCTATATCAGAGATGGCATGCGTTAATACAATGAGGAAAACTGATGCTAAAAAGAATTGAATCCATCAAGGAGATAAAGGTTATTTTCACAACCAGCCATGAGAGAAAACAAAGATATTATCTTGCAGCTGTCATGACTTCTCTACCTAAAGAATTAAAAATAGAGTGCTGCCAGTTTGTTAGCCTTTGCAAACCTAAAGACTTTACTTTAATATAATTTACTGCCATCGTAATTGTGTTAATTCGCTTTCCTACAGATTTTATCACCCAAAATTTTCCATCATTTTGTCATCCGCATTTTTCCATCCGCACTTTATCATCCGCATTTTTCTATCCGCCATCCGCCATCCGCCATCCGCCATCCGCCATCCGCCATCCGCCATCCGCCATCCGCCGCCATCCGGTCCGCACTTTACATAGACCCTTTTCAAGGCTGGGGGTCCCACTTATTTTGCGCTACTTGTTGACACATTTATTACTTATTCAAACAAAATTGGCTCTAGTTCTACCTGGGCCTAAGAGGGATTACTCCCTTACCAAAAGGTTTGTTGGCACATAGTAGGTGCAGGCCACAAACTGTGAGATTGAGCCTGGATGATACTCACTCTGGGCTTTCACTGTAGTAGTAGTAGTAGCAGCAGCAGCAGCAGCAGTAGTAGTAGTAGTAGTAGTAGTAGTAGTAGTAGTAGTAGTAGTAGTAGTAGTAGTAGTAGTAGTAGTAGTAGTAGTAGTAGTAGTAGTAGTAGCAACAGAAGCATTAGTAGTAGTAGTAGTAGTAGTAGTAGTAGTAGTAGTAGTAGTAGTAGTAGTAGTAGTAGTAGTAGTAGTAGTAGTAGTAGTAGTAGTAGTAGTAGTAGTAGTAGCAGCAGCAGCATTAGTAGCAGTAGTAGTAATACTCTTTTCTGATTGGTTACCGCTCTCAGTGTTACGTGCATTATCGATATCTTTGTTTATTTTTCAAAATGCCATCTTTCGACATGCTATTTAAACGCCTGAAAGACAAATAAATAATATTAACGGACCTCACATAGCTTAAAAGGATTGTGAACATTGCATGTTTCCAGATTTACGGGATATTTAACGATTTACATGTAGTTGTTTAGCTCTCAAAGGTGAAATAAGTCCGCTGACTCGTATAGCATTCGGAAGATGTAAACGTTCAAAACAATCGATTTATATCTGACAGAATGACTTCTTGAAACTCCTAAATCCATCTAAAAGTCGAGGTCGACCGCAGAGAAATTCATTGTGTTACATTTTGTTGTCCGCCAGTTTAAGTATTATGTCGAACGATGGTACGTCGAAAGATGTCGCCTATGCACATAACACTGAAAGCAGGTGTAAAGTCGTGGAGACGTTTCTCACAACTGAGTTTACACAACTCCAGATACACACTCTCAGCAAGAAACTAAAACTAGTTCTGGTGATCGGAACAGGAATTGTATCAAGGATAAAATTAAAGTAAAACAAATCAAACGGAGCAAGTCGGACTTCCGCTTCAAAAAAATGGTTTAGGGACTGGTCAAAAAGTATTGGGGGGGAGTGGGGAGGGGGAGCAATGGATCGAAGCAGAGAGAGAGAAGGTCATCAGTTTTTGAACCCTTGGTAAGGGGTGGGTACAAATCAAAAATTATGAGTCCCAGCTCTAAGCACAGACGATACGCGTGTCAAACAAGTCGCGCGTGCCAGGGAAACTTTATTTTTATCACAATTGCTGCTACTCTCGCAATTTGATTGGCTAATTTGCCGTTGTAGATAGGAGTCTATACTACGCTGCTCTCATCAATGTGTCGCGCAATGCGTTTTTCAGCTCGGGCTCTGAAAAAGAAATATTTTCTTTGACATTGATATTGTGGAAATAATATAAAAACATAAAAATCGAAATGTGGTTTATCGTGGTATGAGTACGCGTCATAATTCTTTTCTCGAGCATTTTTTCGTATTGTTTCTGCATGTTGACCTTAATCTTGTTCCCAGTTCTCTTGTGGACGAAGCCTAAGGCAAGATCAGTAAAGTAAGAAAATTCGTTTTTCTTTAATTGGCTGCTCCATTATTTTGACTCTTGTACAATCCCTTCTTTGAACGTATACACGGTTTTCCGCGACAAACTTGAAAGTTGATTAAAAAGATAAAACAAACAGCGGTGATAAACATATTGAAAACTTTCATTTTATAATCTTGACGTTTCGTATGCTAGTCAACATACATTTTCAAAAGAATAACGGTTACAAATTTTTTGAAAAGCTATTTATACTGTATAAATGGGGGTCTGGAACCTAGACAGAAAACAACTGCAATTAATAGAAATTTAAGACGTTTCAAACGGAAACTGTCTGTAAAGGGACAATGAAAAGGCTTTCTATTAGATTAAAAGCTTTTCACTGCTGACATTGGCATTGAAAGTGTCAAATACAACAAATATGGCGCAGTCAGAGAAATTTGCAACATTTAATAAAAGCTTCTGTCGCCTTTCTGATAACACAACAAATATACCTACCAGACGTTCGCAATTTCTTTCGGATTACGGAAGAACCGTAAAATTATATTGCAGCGCTTGATAAGCGATTTCGCTTATCAAGTAAGAGTACAGGAGGACGACTGTTTTCCTAAACACCTGCACAGGAGCTGTTACAGAGTACTGATGCATTTCAAACGCGATGTGCCACAACGCAGATCAATCTTGGGAAAGGAGGAGAGAAAGTCAAGCAGACTCGGAGACTGACCAAAATCAAGCACTTTTACCTCACCTTGTGGTGCGCAAAGGCCGAAAAAGAGTCGCATTAAAACGAAAAATTCGTCCAGAAAGGCGTTATTCATGATGAAAAAGAAACCTCACGTTACCCTTCAACTGCAAGTGACAAAAACGGGCAGTTGATAAAGAACCAAACTGCACTTTTCTCTTTGATAAGAATTATTTGAATTTTCAAGTAGCAGAAATATCAGCCCAGTGATCAATGGTGGAGACAAACCCGCAACTTTCTTGAAACCCAAGTTCTAACCTGGAAACTTCCGAGGTTGGTGAAATAGAAAAGCCGATAAGAAAAAAGAGGAGTAAAAATTTGGAAGTAATTTACCATTCTGATGGATTCAACAATCTAGGTATTATGGATTTTCTTTCTTTTGCGCGATCCATGCGTTTGTTTCAGGGCATAAAAAATTGACGAATATCTGGCAAATGCAGTGAGGAAAACGGGTGAAAAATACATTTGCTTGAGCTTATCCTGTTGAAGGAGTTTCCAATAGCTTATTTAGGCCATTAGATATGTAAGACTGAAATGTCCACGGAACTTCCAAAATTTCGCGTAAATTCCCAAAGACATTTGCTATGTTTAGCTCCCGTTATTTCATCTTTCGTGTCTCCCTCCGGCGAAACTCTTTCACAAATCTGTCATTGCTTTTTGTATGAGAGAAATATCAGAGATTTACTTTAGAACTGGTCAATATTTGCATTGCTATAACCAAGATAACTCAGTGTTGAAAAATTATGATTTTCGTAAGTATGCTGTTTCCTGAGTGGTCCACATGGTGTTTACGTTTTGCCTGGATATTTTTGCAGTTGAAAAATGAGGCAAGAAACAAACCTGTTGAGACAATCAACGCCAAACTACTTAATGTGGCTGTTTCGTCGTGGCTAGCAAGTGTAATCACTTCATCTGCTTGGCTGATTCCAGAGGCGAGGAACAATCTAAAGCGATTATACTTGAAAGAAAACCTTGCAGAATGCGAAAATGCAGCAAAATACACGTGTGGTCCTCTACCATCTGTGCTACGAGATACAGCCTTTGAGACTATGAGACGTCAGCTTGGAAAATACTTACAGCGGCAAAAGAGAGGTGCCCAAATCGTTTGGACGTAATAACAATTGTTTCATGTTTCATGTTACTGAAACAGTTCAAAATTGAACTGAATCTTGTTCAACGTGTCAATACAGTATTTGTTGCTGGTGGTAAGGCCGAAACAAAGGTTTGCTTTCACTTGAACACAATGCTTACATCACTTACTTCCCCCTGGGGTTTATGAAGAGGGTGAAGGCATCATTATGATTTACCCCAGGAGAGAATAAGTGAAATTGGTTCATAAGTGGTTTATAATTTTGTCCATAATTATTTTCCATTTAACCTCAACAACCAGTTTTCATAAATTCCAATTCTCCTAATTCTTTAATTGTCCCGCTTCCTTTTGGAGTCCATACCGCTGTATTTCCAAAACTGACCCAGTGATCAACCAGGGGATTGAATCCAGAAGAATGTTCGTGAAAAAAAAGTGTGATGGGGGTTTGCAAACCTTCACCCCTACCCATAGTAGTGGAATAAGAACTAAGAAAGGTTTCATTTTACCAGTGTAAATCCTTCCAAGTAGCAGATTGAAATGGATACCAAAAAGCAACATTTTAAGTCCTAATCGATATGAGATTGATCCAATAAGCAAAGAAAATATAAAATAAGTATTGTTATGTCAGGACTTTGTTAAGCAGCCCCCGTCAACAACGTAAATAAAAAATCTGTTTTAACAGCAGATCATTTATTTGGCGCACAGCATGTTAAAAACATCCTAAAAAACATGCAATGTGGAAACAGGATTACTTTTGGCAGGTGTTCTGCACAAATTAGTTCATTGTTGCTATTACAAGACATACTGAAATAGCTTGCATGATTTAACAATAAAACTAAAATTATTTTTTTACAATTTATTGCAGCAACATCATCAAAATTTAAAAGGAATATATGAAACGGAGTACGAATTGTCGAACTCATCACTTTTACAAGAATGCATTGCATTTAACCAGAGTGCACTGCGCCACTTTTTACCAGAGTGCATTGCGCCACGAACAACACGACAATATCATATAATCTTTTGATCGTGATTGACTCTCACAACTCTTGCTTTTGGTCTACGTGAAAGCTTGTAAACATCTGGACGCCTGGGTCTGGACGATTAATTGTAACATCTTATTTAAGCTTAGTATGTCATTTCTTAGCTTCCACGCCTCCGTGGTCGAATTCTTAAATCAAATGAAGATAATTCGTCGTTACTAAACCTTGTAGAATAATTAAAACAAACGGAAACTGTAGAATACACTTATTTCATATATTCTGCGATCTATTCCTTTTCATACAAACTTCAATTTAAATTTAAGTTTTAGCATTTTCACATATTCGGCGGTCGACGAGCCTGCGAAAGCAGACGTATTTCCGGCTGTCACTGGCTGCGCCGGCAGAGACAAGCGACAGCCGCAAATACGTCTGCGTTCGCAGGCTAGCGATCGACGCGTCTTTGATAATGTCAAGTTGTGTTGACACTCTAGACACGTTTAGTGCGTACCAGTACAGAATTTATAAATGAGATTTCTGCTCCTTCAATTTCCACATCTTTCGATTTTCGTCTTTTCGATTTTCTGGTTAAGGGGACGTAGATGTGTATATGTGCATGTACATGTGCTTTATTGTCTCGATCCCTTCTCTGTCCTCGCCATCGATTTGTCATGATGCATGAAGTTATACACCACAATTTGGCATTACTTTAAGAAATAAACGTTATAACGTAAGACTTGGAACGCGCAAATAGATTAATGACTGCGTAAAATGTGTCACAAACAACAGAATGTGCCGCAGCATTACTATCTTATAGATACTCTTGTACTCATCAAAATTAATCATGGCCAAGTGTCTGACACCACCTTGGAGCAACATACATGCTCATGTAGACCGAATATGTATTAATTCACACGTTGCCAACATCATTCAAGATCAAAAACACTAAAACTGAAACAAAAACGTCACAGTCTATACTTCTTTATTTATTCAATACAATAAATTTGACAACTGCTCCTTACGTAATAAGTATTTAAGACCAGAGAGAGGTGGAAAAAAAGCTTTCTACGCAAGGAACAAAATTACTGAATGGCAATTACTCACCAATCCACGATGTAGTGAGCTTCGTCAGCCACAACACAGACTACGTTCTTTTTTGATAAATATCAGTTATTAGTAGAATTCCACTAGTATACTAATGCAAATGCTGCAATCTGATTGGCTGAGCTACTCGTATACTATCAGTCCGATTAGAGTGCAGTTGGCTGCCGGTCGTTCTCGAGATGCGATGATTTTTATAGCTTTTCCGAGGTTTTGGAAGGAAATTTAGATGTAAACGAGTAATTAAATTCCTGAGAAAATTAAAAGAAGCACATTTACGGTTTCTTGACTTTAAAAACTTGAAATTATTGAAAAAAAACGGGTACGCGCGTAAACAACTGCAAATTTGCCAAGGACAGTTCGATACGTGCAACTTTGTTTAAAGGTAAAGTTCAATAATGCGTGGAAAAATCATTGGAAACCGTTTTTTTTTTAGTTTTTATTAATTTCTGTTAGAATTCTACTAAAACAATTAGATTATTTGCTCTCTATTTCTATGAGGCGATAGTTGATTCGGCCTTCGGCCTCATCAACTATCGCCTCATAGAAATCTCGAGCTCATAATCTAATTGTTAAACAGAATTTCCCTGTATTCCTTACTACTGCACAGTACTTCAGGATGAGCACTCAAGACAATTAAGGCATGGCTCTTTCCTTATTGGACCCAAAAATTAGGGGGGTGGTCTATCTTCTAAGGCTTTGACCACATTAACCTAAAACTTTTTCAGACTAATAAGCTCCCTAATCTTGACATATTTAGGTGGATGATATCTGCAAATTAGGTCACGTGACCTGTCGGGGCTATTTTTAGCTCAAATTTCTTTTTAGCAAAATGGCACCACTTTTTACAGCATCTAGGAAGCTGGCATTAGCTTAATGTTAAGGCTAATAGGCACTTTATATCTGTACCCGGACTTGTTGAGATTTTTTAATATAAAAGCATAAATTAAGAATTTACTTTTACTGGGGGACTGGGTACTAGTTCAAAATGCCGTTTTTTTTCAAAATTAATGAAAAATTTAACAACGTCCGGGCACAGATGTTTTGCTGCTAACATTTTGAACTATTTGGGTGTATTCAGGGTAAATGACTCTTGATGTAAACTGGTGTCATTTTTGCTTAAAGAATTTTTGGAAGTTTTTGGCCGTCAGAAGTCACGTGACCTAATTTGCATATATCATCAAGCTAAATATGACAAGATTTGCAAGCTTATTAGTCTGAAAAAGTTTTAGGTTAACGTGGTTAAAGCCGTAGAAGATAGACCACCCCCCTAGTTTTTGGGTGTAATAATGAAAGACCCATGCCTTAATAGGCCTTTTGCAACAGTTGGTCACGTGACCGATAATTTCTAAACTTTTAGCTACAGCAAAATGAATTTCAGAGCTGGAAAGAGCATGTTTTAAATAACCAGGACACCAATTTTCAGACCAATGCCGTATAAGGTTGAGATTTAATGACGATTTGAATATTGCAAAAATTAGAAGGTTTTGTATGGAAGCGAGGAAGCTTTGCACTCCAGAAACCTTTTCTGTTATTAATCACTACCAAAAGAAGCTGCTGGCATAAAACCATTGAAGATAGAAAGAGGGGTAAAATATTAGGAAAAATGGAAATTTCTAGGCCCTTACACCGAAAGGCAAAGATTTTATGGCAGCTTGAAAACTTGCAAAATTACAAGGATTTCTATCGAAAACCACTAGAGCGTGACTGGAGGGCAAAGCGACTTCTTTTCATACAAATCCTTCTAATTTTTAACGTCCATAAAAATTCCCCCTTAAAAGATATAAACCTGAAAATTGGCATGTAAGCTTATTTGGAACTGTTCTTTCCATTTCTGATAACATTATGCATTACCAATGATTAATCAGTGTGTTCTTGAAAAGCACGTCACGTGACCAACTGTTGCAAAAGGCCTATTGTCTTGAGCAAACACGATGCTAATTTATTTAACACGTCCACACAGCACATTTTCTACAGAATCACCTTGGAATTCGATCACTGTCTTTTTTGCCCGCTTTAGAACTATTACGCAAAATTATTGCATGACATGGTAGGTTCGTGTATATGCTAATTTGGTCTAGAAGTTTCGTGCATATTTAATTAGTTTGGTGTCACGGTGACTAAGCAATTTATTTTAGTCGTTTACGTCTGCTGCTGTAAATAGTTTTATGTTGTTATGTTACTTCATTTAGTAGAGCCGGAAAGTTCTAGAACCTTTTGCTGTAAAGTATATAAGCAAATCGGTGTAGATTTTAGGTGGTTTTTCCCAGGAGCGTTTAGAAAGAATTATCTCGTGAGTCAGTAGCGTTTATTGCAGTGTGACGAAGGTCGCGTGTAAAGCGTCGACAGAGGTCGTGTTTGTTGAAGTGTAACAGAGGTTACGTGGATATCTGGCAGAGGCCGTGTTTCTACAAGAGTGACGGAAGTCGAAGAATAATTTGCAAGCCTAGCGTGTGCTTGTTGTGAAGTTTTGTGTAGAATTACTACGTCCTTTTGGTATAAATAACTTTGTTGTCGGTCCGACAATCCTGCGTTCTGATTAGACTACAATCTACCTGACACTTTAAACAACGAACTTGCAACAAGAACATTTAGCTTGGATAATTGCTGCTGGCTGTCCTTGCTTCTTAATTTTTTCAACTTGGTCCATCGTCAAAGCAGGCAATGGCGACACAGTAATTGCAATCGAGCAATATTTTTCACCATGCAACAAAAAGTTAAACATACTCATGCAGCAGAAATTGATATATTAAAGACTGCCATAGCCTGTTGGCAGGACGGCTAGCACATCTGCACCACTGCTCTCAAAGCCTCTAACTGTTAAGTCCTTAACTTCAAATCAGGCGTTCCGCCTTCAGTGAACGACAACTTCAATGCGCGGTCAAATTCAATATTTGACACGTCAGCCATGTCCATTGGCAATGTCCACAGCAACGAGCATGGATGCTGCTAACAATATTTGCTAGCTAATTTTAACCCGCAAAACAAACTCACAACTAAATCAATTCTCTGCCTGACCCTAAGCTAGCATTAAAATACTGCAGTGTTGCTTAACCTATAAATTCTACGCCCCTGAGTCAGTCTAGCTTTTGACTCTTACTGTTCCTCTATTTTCGAATTTTATGTTGGGCATGGGGCCACTTGCCTCCGATGTCACATTCCTGAAAGGCGGTCACATGTTTTTTGGTCACGTATTACAAATTGCATTTGGCCAGATCTCCCCTTCGGCTTTCGGCCTCGTCCTGAAGAGATCCGGGAACGAGTTATGAGCGAGTTTGCAAACGTTTTTGGAAGGAAAGTCTGACGCGTAGAAGTAGCTCATTTGCATAATACAGCGCGTGCATTTTTAAGTCGGAGTCGGTGTTTTAAATTGTGCATAAATCTTGACAAAAATTTCTTTCGTTATCTTTGATATGGTAAAAAAGCAAATCGAATGTGGTTCAGCGTTGGTACTGGTGAAGTTTCACTGATTTGGGGTTAATTGAATTTTTTTTTACCAATCTGAATGCAGCGAGGCAGCGTGGCCGAGTGGTTAGAGCGCCGGATTTGAAATCCGTAGGTCGCGGGTTCAAATCCCGTTCTGACCGCTACCCGATGCGGTTCTCGGTAGACCCGAGTAGACCCTGGTTCAAAAAAGCCCTGAGGGGGAGTGGCCAATTACGTATACAATGCAGAAATTGTTGCTTGTATATTACTATTCAGAAAATCACGTCACAAACCGAATCTGGAAAGTACTATCAAGTATGGTTTATCTCCGATCTGGAGATCGGAGCGGCTTTCTTTCTTGTCAAACAACGGCGGCTTTCTAAGTATGCGCATGAAAGTTATCCTGGATTCTCTCTCTTTGTTCACCCTGATTCAGCCTCTATAGGGGACGGGAAGAAAGGAGAATTCAGCGACTGGACTAGTAAAATATAGAATTAAATCTGAAAATAAAAATTTTGACTTTCCGAGCACTTAATACCCTGCGAGACAGAGGTTCCTTGCTCTTTCTTCTCGGTGAGAGACGAGAGGAACCTCTGCTCGCAACCGCACGATTTCCTATCGTGCATGCGCGAACTACGTCAGCATCTGTCACGCGAAACGCCACTTCCTGTCCTTGAAACTAAACGTCACTTCCTCTTATTTCGCGGGAACAGCTTGCGACAACTTCGGAGCAAAAAAACTTCAGTATGTCGGCAGCTCCTGCATCTTCGGCGAATGTGTCGCCCAAAACTCCAACAAAAGCCTATAGACTGAAAGTTTCCAAATGCTGTTTGATTTGCAACGTAAATTTAACAGCAAACAGCAGTTTCTACCACAACACTTATGCAGGGTAGCATGTTGAGAGAGTTTGCGAGAGTTTTTGCAAGGAAAGTCTGACGCGTACAAGTAGCTCATTTGCATAATGCAGCGCGTGCACTTTCAAGTCCGAGTAAATGTTTTCAACCAGCGCTTTGACTCACGTCTGCCATGCGCAAATTCAAAACCCATTTTCAACTTGTCAAAAGCTAGTTTTTTTTAAATTTATTTGTCCCTGGCCGTGGACGGCGGTGAGATCAAAGAATCGTGCGGTTGCAAGCAGAGGTTCCTCTCGTCTCTCACCGAGAAGAAAGAGCAAGGAAGCTCTGTCTCGCAGGGTAAGCGCTTAATTAATGTCGGATGAAAATAGTTCTCAGCTGATTAAACAAAATAAAGGAGAATGGAGATAGTAAGAAAGATTTTATACTTACTATTGCACTTAGATTTACCGTCTCCATATGTGGCAATACACTGGCACTTTCGTTGGACACACTTGGCTTTCCCTTTTAAACAGTCCTTGTCTGATTTACAACTTGCCGGCTCTGCTGAAAAAAAAAGTTGATTATTAGAACTAAGATAGAGCGCCTGGGTTACTGGACTTAAAACTTTTTCCTCTGTCTGGCGGTGGAAACAATTTGAGTGCGAACGTCCTTAAGGTGATTCCCTAGTAAAAGAATCCACCATCGATGTCCGATGAAACTTGGTATGTTGATGTTATAAGACAAGGAAGTATTAAAAACGTGATAAAAATAAGGGGTCACCGTGCTTGTTTTCACGGCACAATGCTTACAAATACGGTTATTACGGTGACTTTTGGTGAACCTTTCTTTGTTTCGACTTTTCGGCTGGCAGCTGTCAAGGTGACAGCTGTCAACGTTTAGTCATAGTCTCTCCACTATGATCGAACACAAAGTGTGCAACGCTTGTAAATTAACGTCAGGATTGCTCAGAATTTGCCGCCATTTTTTGACAGCTGTCAGTCGAGAGGCCGGAAGATTGGGATTCCCGCCTTTCTTTGACAACTGTCCGCCAAAAAGTCGAAACAAAGAAAGGTAAAAAAAAGTCGACTTTTTTCGACTTTGTATAAAAAGGCAAAAAGCTAAAAAAACTCGATAAATTTTCCTTTCTCGCTTTTTTGTGATTAGTGAAATATAAATATTACTCAAGAAAGTTGGTTCACTTTATATCGAAGACAAATCCTAAAAATGCCCCGCTTTTTGTGAGAAAAGGGGGCACTTTTCTCAGGTTTTCATAACGGCGAGTCGAAGTTAAAAAAGGGTGTCCTTTTTTTGTTTTTGAGTGTAAAATACAAATAAAGACCTTGATTTTAAGGCATTTTTCATTTTTGTAATACGCGTTTTTTGTAAAAAGTAGAATTGCCGGAATCGACCACTGATTCCTATGTCAGTCAAAAACGTAACCATGCATGAAAAACGCACAACTGCGCAAAACTTTGCAGAATTTGGTTAAAATTCTGAACGCTAGCCAGGGCAGGTGTTCCTGCAAAATTCAAGGTTTTTAAACTGAGTCGGAGTCGATAGACAGCTCACTTCAAGCTGTAAACATCTGAGCCAGAATCAATGATGATTCTTTGTTTCCTTGGCTTTTCGGGACGGGGACATTCTATTAGGTTGCTGGTGTTTTAAACAGAAAACTGTATACATTTAAAATGGCTCCGAGAGATTGTTTTTTTTTTGTGACCACGCTGTACTTGGACGACGGCATACCGGCGATTTTTGCCACACTCTCTTATGAAGAATCTTGGTTTAATTGCCTGCCTGATTGGGGCGGAACTGCTGGTCGAACATTCTTCTACAGCCGGTGGATTTGCCGAAGCTGCAGGCACCGAACTGTGCAAAGGAAATGTTGAAGAAATCGCAGATGTCGAGCTGGATTGTACAGGCATGTATTCACTGGCAGTTTAATGCATTGATGTTTTTAGCTTTACAACATTATACCTATACCGCTATCCGTGATTCATTTGCTTAAGCGATGTTTTTGGAGGCTGCAGTTTTACTATTATTTATTTATGAAATTTCTCCGTCCGATACAAGGGGACAACTTAGCTTGGTCTACTGCCATTGTTCCTGTATTTTGTTGAACAAAATGAGGATTTCCGATGGAGGAAATACTAGCGTACTGTCAAGTGGTATTTCAGTCGGGCGGATGTTTACTTCCGTTTGCCACGGTTGTTGCGAAGTGATATAAGACAATGCTGTGGAGGGCTGAACTTCATCTGAACATGTCAACATATTAGCAAATAAAGGAACTCGTCTGGATAGTTCGCATAAACATTTGTGCCAAAGGAAAAAAGAAATCACTACTGTCTTCTAAAATATAGTCATTGTTCAAGGGAAAAAATTCTTCATTTTGAAGAAAGCCTCAATTTAAGAGTTTGTACATTTGTTTCTATGGTGATTAAAACCAAGGTTCCTATTGGTTGATTCAAACTAAAACTTTAAATGTGACTGGTGAATTTTAACTACAACTTTGAATGTGATTGGCTTACTGAACTGTCCGATAACAAGGTGTCCGATAATACACTGTCCGATAGCAACTTGGAGTGGGAAATGGGAGTTTTTGAAACCAATCACTGAATCGAGGAAATTGGAGTTTTTGTGATTAACACTGTTAGAGTCTCCCATAAAAATTATCACGAGACATGGGCCTTCGCGCGCACCTCTTACGCGTGCTCCTAAAACGATTTGAACTAAGCAGCGTCAACACAACGTTCGTTGAACTTTGATACAACGTTCAAAATGAGTAGGAAAACAATCCCCACCAGTTGTTTGAAGAGTGTGTCAGCCGTCTAGGTGGAAAACACTACTCGCAGTATTTACATTAAAAAATTTCAGTGTGAGTCTTTCTCCCGGTTTAAATTGGACAAACCTCTGCGCGCGCGCCCTTCACAAACTGAAAGATAAACGTTCCACGCAGGCAAGGTCCATGAGACCGAAAATATTGCATTTTTAACCCTTTATAATTAGCCCATACTCAAAACCTACAGCTGAACCTACTCCCGAGAGCTACCTGAATAAACTCTCACAATATTATTTTCCTGACGCTAAATCACCCATCACCGTGACAGCTCTAGTAAAGTAAGAATCAAGGCCTTAAATAAACACAAACAAAAAGCCTGATATATACACAACTTACGGAAAGGCACATTTGCTTTAAGACCACCAATGATGAACAGGATCACCAAACAAGTGAGAAACTCTCTTGCTTTGAGTCTCATTTCCAAGGAGACTTAAGACTCTCTCCCGTGCAGTGTCTTTGTTAGCGTTGTGATGTGCTGAATAGAAAAAAACTGTTAAAATTTGAAATTTACGCGTCATACTGATGAGTTTTGTTTTAAAAAACTGAAGTACCATGACATCATGGAGTAGTAACACTCGCCTCGCGTCTATTTTTGTTACGAAACAGGGTAGAACACAGTGAAAAGCAAAGCAGAGGTTAGGAGAGGAAAGAAAGGAAATTAAAGGAAACAGGAAAGAACAAAAAGAAAGGGAATTGAGAGAAATGAGTAGTAGATCATGTTGGGAATTATCCCCGTTACTGTAGAGCCAGGTAGAGTTA
>JAHPZR010007003.1:40000-45485 GCA_019787425.1 Platygyra sinensis | reverse complement strand
ATTGAATTAAGTCAGGGCTAGGGAAAGGAGATGAAACAATATTGAAGAATGCCGTGAGCCAGGGCGAGTGACAGCTTTAGAAAAGAACTGAAACGCTCGAAAAAATTGACTCAGAAGACTACAGAACCTCGTGCGTCGAGATATGATGTGCAGCTGTGCAAGGAGAGTCGCATGATTTCATCAGGTGATCAACAAGAGAAATCAAACGTGTTTTGCGTGTATAGAGAAATTACAGGAAAGTAAACACAGCGGGAAAAGTCGTTAATTCGTTGGTCTATCAAAGAGATTTGTTCAGTTCAGTCTTCGCATTTTTTGCTGGAAGTTCTGCCGATAGGATTCACACTGAAGTGAACTGCCAAATTGTGGGGGCGTATGGAAAACCAGGAAATCCGGAACCGGAACCGGAACCGGAAAAATAAATGAATGCTTTAAGTTGGGAACTGTGATTGACATCAATACTCCTCCTCCCTTCTCTGCATTCCTGGCAAGATGGATGATAATACGCGGAGGACTTTTAAGAGTGTACCCATGAGAAAACCAGGCAGGAGGTGATACAGCTCAAATCACCGATTTCGCTCAAACTTGGCACAAATGTTGGGTTTAGTGAAAAATTGATTATGGCAAAAACTTAGGTTAAAATATTTTGTTCTCTTCAAGTTAGGGGGACCCCCTCCAAAAATGGCCCTTTGGCACTAATTAATGCATATTTTATTAGCTGTCTTCGATTTAGTATTTCTACAACAAGAAAGGCCATGTGAAAATGAAATCCACTGGATCATGTTCTACTAGTATTAGTCTCAAAGCACAGATATTCATTTGAACCAGAAAAATTGATTTCTCTCCGCGGCTTCATCTTAAGTAAGGTGCATATTTTGTAGTGTTGCGAATAGCCTTTAATTAATAGCAAATATCTGCACTGGGCAACAGCAAATACTCGTTATTCTAACATGGATAGTGAGAGCAATCACTGAAGTTCTCAAAAAAAACATAAAATGTTTGGGGCCCTTAAGATTTTATCTGTGCTGGCATACTGTTTACATAGGACTTCACGGTTTTTGGCCACTTTATGAACATTCACTAAAACACAAAAGACATTTCTCCGTCATAACCTAACTCGAAATTAACAAGAAATATCTAATTAAGTATTTCCTATCAATATCCAGTATAAATTCGCCAAAAAGAGCACTTGAGACATTTCCTTCATATATTTTCAGAAGTACATTTTGTGACATTCTCTCGATATCGAAAAATGAGGCAGAAGAAGATTCGACTCTTAAGTTCCCTCAACTTGGGTTTTTAGGCGTAAAGTAAAATTGAAACAAGAAACAACTACTACATACAGTGATTGTACATGTCACCTGGACGTGATTTTGCGCTCTCTTTGATTCTTGGATTGAGAAATGTCCATGCAGTTTTGTGCCATCTGTTCCGTTGCTTCGACCCAAGGTTTAAAGAGAATATCCATTGCCATCCCGCCTTCATCATCAGAGATATCAACAGCTGTCGAAAAGGCTACTCAAAAGGCCATTTAAAATCCAGGGAGAGTGATCACTCTAACATTCAGATTGCTTTTAAATTCCATCACATAACACTCCGCCATTCTATAACTTGGATGTTCAAAAGTCAGCGGTTACCTCCTTTTAAGGACGGTGCCTACTTTTGTTAGTGCGCACACGTTCTGCGCATCACGCAAGCCATGGTTTAAGCGCGCGCGCGCTGGGGTTGACATTGACGCAATCAACTACGCCACCAAGCACTCGACTAAAATTAAAGCAAATTTTTTCTACGGTGACCAAATCAATTTTATTGAACCTGTACTTAAACCAGGGAGACCAGAATAGCAGCATATTGCTAGCCACTAACTGTTAACGTCTTCCGGCTGAAAATCTAGCTGTTATCTTTCGAAAATTACACTGAAATCCAACTGCAAACATGTACCTGCAGATGGCGTAGTGCGCGCGCAGACACGCAAATGTCTTACTTACTGGGGAGGTGACAGGACAAAATGTAACGGGCACCGTAAAAGTTTTCAAAAAAGATCAATAACTTTAAAAAACGTGTGGTTACCCCTGAATTTTTTGATGCGAAATGGAAGCGGCAAGCCTATTCAACATGTGATTAGTTTCTGGTCGTGAGCAAAAGGTATTAAGACTGTATTTTAGCTGAACCAGAGGAAGGCTGTCAGAGACGTCAAAAGCGATTTTGCAACGATTTTGTTACTAAAAACGTAACAAAAATGATTTAAATGTTACCATTTGCCATGTAGTTTAAAGATCTTTTTAAATGTGTTTGCCTTTCTGTATGTAAAGGCGAATTCTAAGGAAATCTGTGAACAAATATCGTTTCCCGCTTTTTTCAGAAAAATGCTGATGTCAGCATTTTTGTTGAGATTCAAGGCTAATTATCTCGAAAAAATGCGTGGCTACCCCTATTTTTCTTTGTGGATTCCAATAGCCCTTGCAAATATCTACCTTTTCCGCGTGGCCCTAACTTGGCGCAAAAACCTTTGTATTTAGTAGGCACCGTCCTTAATACGGAAACTCCGTTATGTATAGTGAAACGAACTGTACCGCTTAATATCGACAAAGATGGCCGAATGTTTTGTGGTGGATTTTGAAAGAAATCTGTATCCTGTAACACTTACAACAGTGATAGCTCTTCCTGGATTTTAAACGGACTTGTGAGTAGCTGTTTCGACAAATGTTGATATCTCTGATGACGAAAGTGGGATGGCAAAGGACATTCTCTTTATTAAAGCTCAAGTCGAAGCAACCGGCGAAACAGATGGGGTGTAGACAAAACGTGGGGTAGGCCATGGCCTACGCCATGGCCTAGACCATGGCCTACCCTGTGGCCTACTCTATGGCCTACCGGTGGTCAAATTTAAAAAAAAACCGCAGAGCATCGCCGCAAATCATTGAACGTTAGGACTGTCTCACCAACGAGTTTCTTCTGCTGTTTTGGCGGCCACGGTTTGATCAGTATTAACCTACTGATAGAATAAGGAATGGAGGAGCAGGCTGCCGGATAAACTCAACCTTGGGCAAACATCATCACTACTAATAAAAGTTAAAAAGGTTTTCAAACTCGGAGCTAAAAGTTAAAACATGCGAGATATTTCGTCCGTTTTTTCAACCGGACTTCGTCAGTCTGACTGATAAGTCCGGTTGAAAAAAACGGACGAAATATCTCACAAGTTTTAACTTTTAGCTCCGAGTTTGTAAAACTTTTTAACTTTTATTATGTTTCCGGAGCAGGAGACAAATGTTTTTGAGTGTATCATCACTACTAGTGTGACCATCGCGTGACAGTAAGAAAAACCAGCAGTCGTTGTGGACTGGGTTCCAGTTTCGTTTGGAAACCCCGCTTTTCTCACGCGGAAGATGATGTCTGAGGACGGCTCGGACGTGAGGTATGTAAAATAAAACCTATTTCTGTTTTAACGAGTGTGAAATAATTTAGTAAGTCTAACCCGCCGGTAGTGTCTACGATATTAAACAAATTTCGTTTGAAGCTTTCAAATACTGAAACAGTTTTGCGCTTCCATCGCTTCGGTCGTCCGTAACTATGGTCCGAGTATAAATGTTAATTCTCACACACTTTTGAAATGAAAAACTGATTTTGTTGAATTCCTTGCTATTTCGCCGAAACGATAATTCTGGAAAGTTTGGTTGGAGTGCTTTCTCTTTCCGCGAATCGACATAATCAAATGCACAAAGTATCGTGGGAAGGGCAACCCTAAAACCAGGAAACCGGAAACGGGAATCCGGAATCCGGAATCCTCAAATCAAAGAAAACAAGTTCTTCAAAAAAGTTATTTTGCATAGCTTTTGCCGGAAAAAAAATTGAGAGGCCAGGCAAAAAAACGCTCAAACTTAACCTCTTTTGAAACAAAAATTCGCCGTCTGTTGAAATTTCTGCAACAGCTATTCCTCGTGAGGGCTACTATTATGAGAATGTAAATAAAGTGCGTCTGAGCAGGCCCTAGTGTCTAGTGTCTTTTTGCATTGGCATGTGAGCGAGAGCCCTCTCACGGCTTTGCCGCTCGCGACCCCGGTACAACACGGGAGCCTGCTAGCAGGGCACGCAGGCTAGTTACCCATCTTTTCTTCAACTTGGCCCTGGTGAGAGTGCATGCTTTTTGCCTAGATCAAAATCTCTGAGAAGACTAATGAGTAGCACAATAGCAACAACCTTTTGAGGTGAGTTTCTGCCAATCCTTTAACATCTTTTAACAACATGTGGTCCAATCCGTTCGCAAGCGAGAAGCAGACGGAAATAAGTGTTGAACATTGCTATAAATTGTTTTGATACGAAGGCCGGAAAGAACACGTGCTGGTGATTTGTAACAGTATCAGTGTGAAGATGGAATGGTGTTGTTTTGGAATTAGTCTTGGAAAAAATATTTAGAAGAGCCAGGTTAGCCTTTGGACTTCGAAAACCGTCATTGTACAGGGACTGCCACTGACGGAGACCCTTCTCTCTATGACAATTCCTATCTTGTTCAGTTTCTACTCGACGTAAAGCCCAAATTTATAACTCCGGTAAATAACAGATCACCTAAGAAAATAAAGTGGCATTTACCAGCAAGCTTATTTTAGACGCTCTCAGACGCACTTAATTTAGATTCTTATAATCATAACCCTCACCACTTTGCTTGGCCTTTTATTTTTTTTTACAGGCAAAAGCTATTCAAAAAAGGTTTCGCGAATTTGAAGACTTGTTTTTCTTTGATTTGTGGATTCCGGATTCCGGATTCCGGTTTCTGGTTTCCGAATTCCGGTTTCCGGTTCCGGATTCTGGTTTCCGGTTTCCGGGTTTTAGGGTTGCCCTCGTGGGAACACTGAGCAGTGATTGGTTGTAACTTATTTGCATATTTTTGAGCAAACACTGAACACTTCTACCGGGTTACATTTGCGGCAATGCTCTGCGTTTTTTTTTTTTTTTTTTTTCTAAATTTGACCACCGGTAGGCCATAGAGTAGGCCACAGGGTAGGCCATGGCGTAGGCCATGGCCTACCCCACGTTTTGTCTACACCCAAACAGATGACACAAAACTGCACATTTCGCGGTCCAAGAATCAGCGGGAGGGCAAAAATACATCTAAGTGACATGTATGTAGTATTTATTCATGTTTCCATTCTACGTTACGCCTGAAAACCTATGTTGAGGACACTTATACGTTGAACCTTCTTCTGCCGCGTTTTATCGATAACCGTGAGAAGTAGCGCTGAAAATGTTTGACAGAAATGTCTCAAGTGTTTCTTTTCAGCAAATTCATACTGGATATTGACAGGAAAATACTTAGGTAGATATTTCTTGTTGATTTCGAGTTAGGGTAACACAGAAAAGTAGCTCCGTGCTTTAGTGGATGCTCATTTAATGGCCAAAAACCGTGAAGTCCTATGTAAACAGTATGCCGGCACAGAAAAAATCTTAAGGGCCCCAAACATTTTATCGCTTTTTTGAGAACTTCAGTGATTGC
>JAHPZR010007003.1:30000-35000 GCA_019787425.1 Platygyra sinensis | reverse complement strand
GGCCTCTTCTAATAGTTAACTTGAGAATTCCAGGTTTAGGTTGACAAGGAATAGCATGTTTTGTTCAAATTAGCTCAACATTTATCCTACCTGGCGACACTTGACGAACTACAAGTGAGTTTCCATGCGGGACGCCGGCGACCATTTTTGGCTCCAAACGATAACTTTGGAGACACAAAATGTTTCATATTTTTCACTCTTTACAATCTGGTATGGGTTTTTTAAATTATAAATCCCTTTTCGTGAAAAGCTAGTGCCATGCATCTCCAACGAGAAAAGTTGCCTGATTACAATGCCTTTCCTGTTAACCTACACTGACATCTGGGCAGTAAAGTTTATCCCGCTAGGTGAATCCTGTTGGTCATACGCTACGTACCATCACAAATCAAAGCTATGCTAATCAGTAATCCTATAGAAAAAGTTCATACCAGTTGGCACGGCATGTGTGGGCCACACACACCAGGAATGTGTTTTAAATTGCAAAAAAACATTTAACTCTCTAACATCTTCCCACACGTTGATTTATTTAGCTATTCATTTCATTTATTCCGGAACCAGCAAACTGTGGTCGGCCATTTACTCAAAATACTAGTAGATCTATTTTGGCCTCGTACTTCAGTACTGCTGGATGCACTGGGAAGAAAACAACGTCGGTGGAGAGGAACGTGATCGATATCTTGACACCTGCATTCGCGAATCACAAGCAAATGAAGACATCTAGCAAATAAAAACATTTAGAAAATTTATGGCAAACTCAACTCTGCCTCGAAACCGTCTGTGCGTAAGATCATGGTAAAATTCTCACGTAGAAAGTGATCTCAATTCTCAAGCGGTGGATCTATAAAAGCAGCCAAACACAAATTGATCTCTTTCCGTTCGTGACCTTGATGAATGATTACAAAAGCAAATAAAGAGTTTTATGGAAACGTGTGGGTCCCGGATTATGTCAGCCATGTGATTTGCGCATGATTGTCGTTTCAACTATCCCGGATAATGCTCTACTGCGCAAGCTTCGAGTCTTACATCCGACAAAATTTTGGATTTTTCCCCCTATTGACAAGAACAGTGTGCTGTCTCGCTAACGCTCGCCAGCAATGATGGGTTTTCAAAGAATGGAGACTTATTGTCAACCAAAGTTGCCGACTGCCTCATTGCCTACTGTAAGAGAAGCGAGAACTCTGGTGACAATGGTAATCCCGCCACTACAATATTATCTCAGAGGGAAAGGGCTGGCTTGCAATACCTGGGAGGTTATGTGCAGCACAATTTGTACAAGAAGCATGCAAGAACCGGTACTGTGGAGAGCCAGCAAGCTATGGCAATACTAAAGGCTGGCAAACTTGATTGTATTAATGATTTAAAGCAAAAGCTGATTTCGAGTTTGAACCGTGGCGGGGTACACAGCCGGCTCAAAACATTTTTGTAATAGCAGAACATTACTTCCGCCTGCTAGCTCCAAAGGTAGCTTCGCAAGGAATTGACATTGTTACAATAACTGCTAAGGTTACTTGTGACAGTGATGTTCTCTCTAACTATGGATTGATCTTAGATGCATGCCGAAATCAAGCCATCCAGTCATGTCATCAAGGATGTATTGCATGGCATTATGACTTTATATGTACGATTGTGCTCACTTCCCTTCACAAAGGATGTGATTGAAAAATTCAAGATCAGAGTGAAGCAAACAAAGGGGAAGTCTCTTCGAAAGAACATTAGTCGGAGTTGCCAAGAAAATGAACAAGGAAGGCAATTTTAAATGTCCCTATTTATATTTAATTTACTTTTGTGAACAGCACATGGCAAAGTTGTTTACAACATTATTAGAAAATCAACTTGGTTTCTAATGTTTAGTTCCAGACAATATGTTAGAATGACACAGCTAAAACCTTCTCATGAATGGAATTTAGAGAATTATGGAAAATTGCTTGTGAATAATATAATTCTAAAACGATATGTTACAATGACACTGCTAAAACCTTCTCAAGCAATGGAATTTGGGGATTTATGGAAAACTGCTTGTGAATAATATAATTCTAAAAACATGTTATAATCACATTTGATTGTGAAAAAGTGATGGTGTATTAGCTGATACTGGCATATGTGGTTTGTGTGTCAATGTCCTAGTCCATTTCAATGCAAATCACAAGCAAACTACTCCCTATGCTTTCCGCCATTTTAGGACGCAGAAGCGAGGCTGCAACCTACATGTAATTGGCTCACAATTTACATTGTGTAGTTCCAGAAAATGTCCATACCGTCGCCCTCCCCCCACATCTTGGCCCTTGGATTCTGGGTGAAATTCCCTGGTCTGTTCTTAGTGCTCTCTCTCAAGTATTGAAGGAATTCCTTAAAAACTGAAACCTTTAACAAAATTTTGATAATGAACGTGCAAAGTTTGTGGATATGTCATCATCTAAATTAAATAGTCAGTCAGTCTTTTATTTTGATTGAACTGAAACTTTTTTTTAATATACAAGTTTATAGCAATATATAACAACAAATGATTTGGAATAATTTGAGCGAGGAGATATTTGTTATCGGTAATTAATTTTAAAAAAATCCAACTGCCTGTGTACTGATCCTGTCAGCCACATATTATTTAAATCTGTCAACAAATAGTAAGCATGGATAATATTGGAAATGGCTTTCTTTTGACATAATATTCACTGCACACTAGCAAATTAAAAAAAAAGTATTTTGTTACAACTGCAGAAATTTGTGTGCGCTCTTTGGCTAATTTCCATAGTCAATAAGCACACGGACGCATGAAATTATAATTTACGTGGAGCATCAACAAGTAAGAGTGGACAATTGGATTTCGTAAACAAACAAATTGAGATTAAAGCTCCGAATCCCAGCTTCTTCGTCATTTTTGCAGGGTGAACTAAAAAAACATAAAAATGGAATGATTACTAAATAAGCAAGAAATATAAACGTTACAGCTCGCAGCAACAACTAGGATTTAGAAACACCAAACGAACGAAATCAACTACACGATCTGTGCTATTGTCGTTTCTTGTTGTGAATGTGTGAAAACATACCTCTACAGTTTGACAGAAAATGAAGCAATACTTACATATTTCAATATCCTCAGGTTTGAAATGTTTCTCGCAAACGCGCACTTTGTTGGTTTTGATCTACTCCCCGAAATCCCGGTCGGTTTCGCGTGCATTCGTTACCTCTCCGAGCCAGTCGTTACGCTATTTTCTGTATTTTCGATGAGCCTCGTCTTTCGCGACAGCTTAAAAATTCCGATTCCCTTCAATCGTCTGCACGATCCGCAGCCAAGAACGGGATAGTTGACCCCCGGCATTACTTAAGAATCCTCTTCACATAATATTTCAGTTAAATCATCTCTAGATCGTAGGTAAAAAAGAAATAAACTCTCACAAATTCGAAGCAACGCCACTCGCTGCTCGCTATCTTGATAATCATGTGCACCTTCGCAATCACTTGACATGCCATAACCCAAACCAAAGACTTAGTCCTTTGAAGTCCGCCGGCTTTCATAACCAGTCTCCCTCCATTAACTATAATCATACTTTTCTTAAAAGTCAAAAATACCTTTACAGGGGCAAAAATATAAAGAAAAATTTACACTAAATAAGATCTTCTAATGTCTTGCTTCATTTAAAATATAAAATTCTTCGGTGTGAGGCAAATATTTTAATTAATAATCTTGCGGGAGGAAAAGCCGTAGCAACCGACCATCGTGCTTGCATCCGGGACAGCAATGAACACTTACCAGGTTCACATGATCTTGGGCCCAATATTAACTCTGCCTGACAAGTGCACTTTCCTTCTTCGCATCTGGAATATTCCATCCTGCATTCTTTGCTGTGGCTGCATTTAACTACAAAAAAACAATTGACAAGTGAATAATACAAACATCAGGATTTCGTTCAGTGAGAAACACTAAAAACCTGCTTCTGAGAAACTAATTTTTTTCAAAAGAGCTGAGAAATACCCTTTCTAACCGAGTTCGAAGGCCGTACTGTAAGTTATGGACCGAGTTTTTTCCCCTCCGATTTAGGGTCCGAGCACGAAGCTTGCGAGCCATAAATCGAAAGGAAAAAACAAGGATTTCGTAACTTACGGTTCGGACTTCGAACTCAGTTACAAAGAGATTTGCATTCCGTTGAAAGTAGCCAATCCAAAATCTTATGCCCATATGAGAGAGAGTGGTGTGGAGGATTACACCAGGAGTGATATTTAAAGTTAAGAGGTCACGTGATGACGAAACGCAGGTAGGACCCACGAATTCGAGATCTCCACTTTCGGCAAAATGTGTAGACTAAGGAATAAGAGGCAATTTAGTTGTGTCAACTAAAATGTAGGATACTGAGTGACTGATTTGACGTTATTAATTCGGTCGCAATTCTCGCTTCGGTTAAATTGCTAAGAAATGTTATGGCTATATATAGAGAAAGGCCGATTACATGACATTCCGCAGAACTTTTGCTGTAATTATCCGAAGAACTCTTTATTATTGGAATTCAGTATATCCATATGCTCTCTGCCTGCTGACGATCCGTTCCTTGCTGTTATAATGATACAGTCTTTCACGACGGGTTTTGAGAATCACAGCGTTCTCTGTGCGCCATCGTTCTTTCCGAGTCAGGATTCGTTCCCATTTCTCTCAATAATATCTTTTATGATAGGCGCCTTTACAAACTGCCTCTTCTGTCATTTCCTGGGTGACTGATTGGAGTAATTCATTTGGTGTGGCGTCTTACCTCAGACCAAACAGTGGAGCACTTTATAAACAGCCGAAAAGTCAATGCCTTTGTCGCGGTTTTGTTTTTTTTCTTTCTTTTTTTTTTTTTTTTTTCACGCGAGTACTTCGAACGCGAGACCCAAACTATTGGGTTGTACTGGTAATCGTTATAAATTTTCTGTGCATTTTCTACTACATGTATGACAGTTCGCTGAAAACGCACATTCCCAGCTTCATGTTTTAACTAGGCCTCCTGTTACTTCATGTATTATTGTACTTATTT
>JAHPZR010007003.1:12500-22500 GCA_019787425.1 Platygyra sinensis | reverse complement strand
TATAGCATTCGGAAGATGTAAACGTTCAAAACAATCGATTTATATCTGACAGAATGACTTCTTGAAACTCCTAAATCCATCTAAAAGTCGAGGTCGACCGCAGAGAAATTCATTGTGTTACATTTTGTTGTCCGCCAGTTTAAGTATTATGTCGAACGATGGTACGTCGAAAGATGTCGCCTATGCACATAACACTGAAAGCAGGTGTAAAGTCGTGGAGACGTTTCTCACAACTGAGTTTACACAACTCCAGATACACACTCTCAGCAAGAAACTAAAACTAGTTCTGGTGATCGGAACAGGAATTGTATCAAGGATAAAATTAAAGTAAAACAAATCAAACGGAGCAAGTCGGACTTCCGCTTCAAAAAAATGGTTTAGGGACTGGTCAAAAAGTATTGGGGGGAGTGGGGAGGGGGAGCAATGGATCGAAGCAGAGAGAGAGAAGGTCATCAGTTTTTGAACCCTTGGTAAGGGGTGGGTACAAATCAAAAATTATGAGTCCCAGCTCTAAGCACAGACGATACGCGTGTCAAACAAGTCGCGCGTGCCAGGGAAACTTTATTTTTATCACAATTGCTGCTACTCTCGCAATTTGATTGGCTAATTTGCCGTTGTAGATAGGAGTCTATACTACGCTGCTCTCATCAATGTGTCGCGCAATGCGTTTTTCAGCTCGGGCTCTGAAAAAGAAATATTTTCTTTGACATTGATATTGTGGAAATAATATAAAAACATAAAAATCGAAATGTGGTTTATCGTGGTATGAGTACGCGTCATAATTCTTTTCTCGAGCATTTTTTCGTATTGTTTCTGCATGTTGACCTTAATCTTGTTCCCAGTTCTCTTGTGGACGAAGCCTAAGGCAAGATCAGTAAAGTAAGAAAATTCGTTTTTCTTTAATTGGCTGCTCCATTATTTTGACTCTTGTACAATCCCTTCTTTGAACGTATACACGGTTTTCCGCGACAAACTTGAAAGTTGATTAAAAAGATAAAACAAACAGCGGTGATAAACATATTGAAAACTTTCATTTTATAATCTTGACGTTTCGTATGCTAGTCAACATACATTTTCAAAAGAATAACGGTTACAAATTTTTTGAAAAGCTATTTATACTGTATAAATGGGGTCTGGAACCTAGACAGAAAACAACTGCAATTAATAGAAATTTAAGACGTTTCAAACGGAAACTGTCTGTAAAGGGACAATGAAAAGGCTTTCTATTAGATTAAAAGCTTTTCACTGCTGACATTGGCATTGAAAGTGTCAAATACAACAAATATGGCGCAGTCAGAGAAATTTGCAACATTTAATAAAAGCTTCTGTCGCCTTTCTGATAACACAACAAATATACCTACCAGACGTTCGCAATTTCTTTCGGATTACGGAAGAACCGTAAAATTATATTGCAGCGCTTGATAAGCGATTTCGCTTATCAAGTAAGAGTACAGGAGGACGACTGTTTTCCTAAACACCTGCACAGGAGCTGTTACAGAGTACTGATGCATTTCAAACGCGATGTGCCACAACGCAGATCAATCTTGGGAAAGGAGGAGAGAAAGTCAAGCAGACTCGGAGACTGACCAAAATCAAGCACTTTTACCTCACCTTGTGGTGCGCAAAGGCCGAAAAAGAGTCGCATTAAAACGAAAAATTCGTCCAGAAAGGCGTTATTCATGATGAAAAAGAAACCTCACGTTACCCTTCAACTGCAAGTGACAAAAACGGGCAGTTGATAAAGAACCAAACTGCACTTTTCTCTTTGATAAGAATTATTTGAATTTTCAAGTAGCAGAAATATCAGCCCAGTGATCAATGGTGGAGACAAACCCGCAACTTTCTTGAAACCCAAGTTCTAACCTGGAAACTTCCGAGGTTGGTGAAATAGAAAAGCCGATAAGAAAAAAGAGGAGTAAAAATTTGGAAGTAATTTACCATTCTGATGGATTCAACAATCTAGGTATTATGGATTTTCTTTCTTTTGCGCGATCCATGCGTTTGTTTCAGGGCATAAAAAATTGACGAATATCTGGCAAATGCAGTGAGGAAAACGGGTGAAAAATACATTTGCTTGAGCTTATCCTGTTGAAGGAGTTTCCAATAGCTTATTTAGGCCATTAGATATGTAAGACTGAAATGTCCACGGAACTTCCAAAATTTCGCGTAAATTCCCAAAGACATTTGCTATGTTTAGCTCCCGTTATTTCATCTTTCGTGTCTCCCTCCGGCGAAACTCTTTCACAAATCTGTCATTGCTTTTTGTATGAGAGAAATATCAGAGATTTACTTTAGAACTGGTCAATATTTGCATTGCTATAACCAAGATAACTCAGTGTTGAAAAATTATGATTTTCGTAAGTATGCTGTTTCCTGAGTGGTCCACATGGTGTTTACGTTTTGCCTGGATATTTTTGCAGTTGAAAAATGAGGCAAGAAACAAACCTGTTGAGACAATCAACGCCAAACTACTTAATGTGGCTGTTTCGTCGTGGCTAGCAAGTGTAATCACTTCATCTGCTTGGCTGATTCCAGAGGCGAGGAACAATCTAAAGCGATTATACTTGAAAGAAAACCTTGCAGAATGCGAAAATGCAGCAAAATACACGTGTGGTCCTCTACCATCTGTGCTACGAGATACAGCCTTTGAGACTATGAGACGTCAGCTTGGAAAATACTTACAGCGGCAAAAGAGAGGTGCCCAAATCGTTTGGACGTAATAACAATTGTTTCATGTTTCATGTTACTGAAACAGTTCAAAATTGAACTGAATCTTGTTCAACGTGTCAATACAGTATTTGTTGCTGGTGGTAAGGCCGAAACAAAGGTTTGCTTTCACTTGAACACAATGCTTACATCACTTACTTCCCCCTGGGGTTTATGAAGAGGGTGAAGGCATCATTATGATTTACCCCAGGAGAGAATAAGTGAAATTGGTTCATAAGTGGTTTATAATTTTGTCCATAATTATTTTCCATTTAACCTCAACAACCAGTTTTCATAAATTCCAATTCTCCTAATTCTTTAATTGTCCCGCTTCCTTTTGGAGTCCATACCGCTGTATTTCCAAAACTGACCCAGTGATCAACCAGGGGATTGAATCCAGAAGAATGTTCGTGAAAAAAAAGTGTGATGGGGGTTTGCAAACCTTCACCCCTACCCATAGTAGTGGAATAAGAACTAAGAAAGGTTTCATTTTACCAGTGTAAATCCTTCCAAGTAGCAGATTGAAATGGATACCAAAAAGCAACATTTTAAGTCCTAATCGATATGAGATTGATCCAATAAGCAAAGAAAATATAAAATAAGTATTGTTATGTCAGGACTTTGTTAAGCAGCCCCCGTCAACAACGTAAATAAAAAATCTGTTTTAACAGCAGATCATTTATTTGGCGCACAGCATGTTAAAAACATCCTAAAAAACATGCAATGTGGAAACAGGATTACTTTTGGCAGGTGTTCTGCACAAATTAGTTCATTGTTGCTATTACAAGACATACTGAAATAGCTTGCATGATTTAACAATAAAACTAAAATTATTTTTTTACAATTTATTGCAGCAACATCATCAAAATTTAAAAGGAATATATGAAACGGAGTACGAATTGTCGAACTCATCACTTTTACAAGAATGCATTGCATTTAACCAGAGTGCACTGCGCCACTTTTTACCAGAGTGCATTGCGCCACGAACAACACGACAATATCATATAATCTTTTGATCGTGATTGACTCTCACAACTCTTGCTTTTGGTCTACGTGAAAGCTTGTAAACATCTGGACGCCTGGGTCTGGACGATTAATTGTAACATCTTATTTAAGCTTAGTATGTCATTTCTTAGCTTCCACGCCTCCGTGGTCGAATTCTTAAATCAAATGAAGATAATTCGTCGTTACTAAACCTTGTAGAATAATTAAAACAAACGGAAACTGTAGAATACACTTATTTCATATATTCTGCGATCTATTCCTTTTCATACAAACTTCAATTTAAATTTAAGTTTTAGCATTTTCACATATTCGGCGGTCGACGAGCCTGCGAAAGCAGACGTATTTCCGGCTGTCACTGGCTGCGCCGCAGAGACAAGCGACAGCCGCAAATACGTCTGCGTTCGCAGGCTAGCGATCGACGCGTCTTTGATAATGGTCAAGTTGTGTTGACACTCTAGACACGTTTAGTGCGTACCAGTACAGAATTTATAAATGAGATTTCTGCTCCTTCAATTTCCACATCTTTCGATTTTCGTCTTTTCGATTTTTCTGGTTAAGGGGACGTAGATGTGTATATGTGCATGTACATGTGCTTTATTGTCTCGATCCCTTCTCTGTCCTCGCCATCGATTTGTCATGATGCATGAAGTTATACACCACAATTTGGCATTACTTAAGAAATAAACGTTATAACGTAAGACTTGGAACGCGCAAATAGATTAATGACTGCGTAAAATGTGTCACAAACACAGAATGTGCCGCAGCATTACTATCTTATAGATACTCTTGTACTCATCAAAATAATCATGGCCAGTGTCTGACACCACCTTGGAGCAACATACATGCCTCATGTAGACCGAATATGTATTAATTCACACGTTGCCAAACATCATTCAAGATCAAAAACACTAAAACTGAAACAAAACGTCACAGTCTATACTTCTTTATTTATTCAATACAATAATTTGACAACTGCTCCTTACGTAATAAGTATTTAAGACCAGAGAGAGGTGGAAAAAAAGCTTTCTACGCAAGGAACAAAATTACTGAATGGCAATTACTCACCAATCCCACGATGTAGTGAGCTTCGTCAGCCACAACACAGACTACGTTCTTTTTTGATAAAATATCAGTTATTAGTAGAATTCCACTAGTATACTAATGCAAATGCTGCAATCTGATTGGCTGAGCTACTCGTATTACTATTCAGTCCGATTAGAGTGCAGTGGCTGCCGGTCGTTCTCGAGAATGCGATGATTTTTATAGCTTTTCCGAGGTTTTGGAAGGAAATTTAGATGTAAACGAGTAATTAAATTCCTGAGAAAATTAAAAGAAGCACATTTACGGTTTCTTGACTTTAAAAACTTGAAATTATTGAAAAAAAACGGGTACGCGCGTAAACAACTGCAAATTTGCCAAGGACAGTTCGATACGTGCAACTTTGTTTAAAGGTAAAGTTCAATAATGCGTGGAAAAATCATTGGAAACCGTTTTTTTTTTTAGTTTTTATTAATTTCTGTTAGAATTCTACTAAAACAATTAGATTATTTGCTCTCTATTTCTATGAGGCGATAGTTGATTCGGCCTTCGGCCTCATCAACTATCGCCTCATAGAAATCTCGAGCTCATAATCTAATTGTTAAACAGAATTTCCCTGTATTCCTTACTACTGCACAGTACTTCAGGATGAGCACTCAAGACAATTAAGGCATGGCTCTTTCCTTATTGGACCCAAAAATTAGGGGGGTGGTCTATCTTCTAAGGCTTTGACCACATTAACCTAAAACTTTTTCAGACTAATAAGCTCCCTAATCTTGACATATTTAGGTGGATGATATCTGCAAATTAGGTCACGTGACCTGTCGGGGCTATTTTTAGCTCAAATTTCTTTTTAGCAAAATGGCACCACTTTTTACAGCATCTAGGAAGCTGGCATTAGCTTAATGTTAAGGCTAATAGGCACTTTATATCTGTACCCGGACTTGTTGAGATTTTTTAATATAAAAGCATAAATTAAGAATTTACTTTTACTGGGGGACTGGGTACTAGTTCAAAATGCCGTTTTTTTTCAAAATTAATGAAAAATTTAACAACGTCCGGGCACAGATGTTTTGCTGCTAACATTTTGAACTATTTGGGTGTATTCAGGGTAAATGACTCTTGATGTAAACTGGTGTCATTTTTGCTTAAAGAATTTTTGGAAGTTTTTGGCCGTCAGAAGTCACGTGACCTAATTTGCATATATCATCAAGCTAAATATGACAAGATTTGCAAGCTTATTAGTCTGAAAAAGTTTTAGGTTAACGTGGTTAAAGCCGTAGAAGATAGACCACCCCCCTAGTTTTTGGGTGTAATAATGAAAGACCCATGCCTTAATAGGCCTTTTGCAACAGTTGGTCACGTGACCGATAATTTCTAAACTTTTAGCTACAGCAAAATGAATTTCAGAGCTGGAAAGAGCATGTTTTAAATAACCAGGACACCAATTTTCAGACCAATGCCGTATAAGGTTGAGATTTAATGACGATTTGAATATTGCAAAAATTAGAAGGTTTTGTATGGAAGCGAGGAAGCTTTGCACTCCAGAAACCTTTTCTGTTATTAATCACTACCAAAAGAAGCTGCTGGCATAAAACCATTGAAGATAGAAAGAGGGGTAAAATATTAGGAAAAATGGAAATTTCTAGGCCCTTACACCGAAAGGCAAAGATTTTATGGCAGCTTGAAAACTTGCAAAATTACAAGGATTTCTATCGAAAACCACTAGAGCGTGACTGGAGGGCAAAGCGACTTCTTTTCATACAAATCCTTCTAATTTTTAACGTCCATAAAAATTCCCCCTTAAAAGATATAAACCTGAAAATTGGCATGTAAGCTTATTTGGAACTGTTCTTTCCATTTCTGATAACATTATGCATTACCAATGATTAATCAGTGTGTTCTTGAAAAGCACGTCACGTGACCAACTGTTGCAAAAGGCCTATTGTCTTGAGCAAACACGATGCTAATTTATTTAACACGTCCACACAGCACATTTTCTACAGAATCACCTTGGAATTCGATCACTGTCTTTTTTGCCCGCTTTAGAACTATTACGCAAAATTATTGCATGACATGGTAGGTTCGTGTATATGCTAATTTGGTCTAGAAGTTTCGTGCATATTTAATTAGTTTGGTGTCACGGTGACTAAGCAATTTATTTTAGTCGTTTACGTCTGCTGCTGTAAATAGTTTTATGTTGTTATGTTACTTCATTTAGTAGAGCCGGAAAGTTCTAGAACCTTTTGCTGTAAAGTATATAAGCAAATCGGTGTAGATTTTAGGTGGTTTTTCCCAGGAGCGTTTAGAAAGAATTATCTCGTGAGTCAGTAGCGTTTATTGCAGTGTGACGAAGGTCGCGTGTAAAGCGTCGACAGAGGTCGTGTTTGTTGAAGTGTAACAGAGGTTACGTGGATATCTGGCAGAGGCCGTGTTTCTACAAGAGTGACGGAAGTCGAAGAATAATTTGCAAGCCTAGCGTGTGCTTGTTGTGAAGTTTTGTGTAGAATTACTACGTCCTTTTGGTATAAATAACTTTGTTGTCGGTCCGACAATCCTGCGTTCTGATTAGACTACAATCTACCTGACACTTTAAACAACGAACTTGCAACAAGAACATTTAGCTTGGATAATTGCTGCTGGCTGTCCTTGCTTCTTAATTTTTCAACTTGGTCCATCGTCAAAGCAGGCAATGGCGACACAGTAATTGCAATCGAGCAATATTTTTCACCATGCAACAAAAAGTTAAACATACTCATGCAGCAGAAATTGATATATTAAAGACTGCCATAGCCTGTTGGCAGGACGGCTAGCACATCTGCACCACTGCTCTCAAAGCCTCTAACTGTTAAGTCCTTAACTTCAAATCAGGCGTTCCGCCTTCAGTGAACGACAACTTCAATGCGCGGTCAAATTCAATATTTGACACGTCAGCCATGTCCATTGGCAATGTCCACAGCAACGAGCATGGATGCTGCTAACAATATTTGCTAGCTAATTTTAACCCGCAAAACAAACTCACAACTAAATCAATTCTCTGCCTGACCCTAAGCTAGCATTAAAATACTGCAGTGTTGCTTAACCTATAAATTCTACGCCCCTGAGTCAGTCTAGCTTTTGACTCTTACTGTTCCTCTATTTTCGAATTTTATGTTGGGCATGGGGCCACTTGCCTCCGATGTCACATTCCTGAAAGGCGGTCACATGTTTTTTGGTCACGTATTACAAATTGCATTTGGCCAGATCTCCCCTTCGGCTTTCGGCCTCGTCCTGAAGAGATCCGGGAACGAGTTATGAGCGAGTTTGCAAACGTTTTTGGAAGGAAAGTCTGACGCGTAGAAGTAGCTCATTTGCATAATACAGCGCGTGCATTTTTAAGTCGGAGTCGGTGTTTTAAATTGTGCATAAATCTTGACAAAAATTTCTTTCGTTATCTTTGATATGGTAAAAAAGCAAATCGAATGTGGTTCAGCGTTGGTACTGGTGAAGTTTCACTGATTTGGGGTTAATTGAATTTTTTTTTACCAATCTGAATGCAGCGAGGCAGCGTGGCCGAGTGGTTAGAGCGCCGGATTTGAAATCCGTAGGTCGCGGGTTCAAATCCCGTTCTGACCGCTACCCGATGCGGTTCTCGGTAGACCCGAGTAGACCCTGGTTCAAAAAAGCCCTGAGGGGGAGTGGCCAATTACGTATACAATGCAGAAATTGTTGCTTGTATATTACTATTCAGAAAATCACGTCACAAACCGAATCTGGAAAGTACTATCAAGTATGGTTTATCTCCGATCTGGAGATCGGAGCGGCTTTCTTTCTGTCAAACAACGGCGGCTTTCTAAGTATGCGCATGAAAGTTATCCTGGATTCTCTCTCTTTGTTCACCCTGATTCAGCCTCTATAGGGGACGGGAAGAAAGGAGAATTCAGCGACTGGACTAGTAAAATATAGAATTAAATCTGAAAATAAAAATTTTGACTTTCCGAGCACTTAATACCCTGCGAGACAGAGGTTCCTTGCTCTTTCTTCTCGGTGAGAGACGAGAGGAACCTCTGCTCGCAACCGCACGATTTCCTATCGTGCATGCGCGAACTACGTCAGCATCTGTCACGCGAAACGCCACTTCCTGTCCTTGAAACTAAACGTCACTTCCTCTTATTTCGCGGGAACAGCTTGCGACAACTTCGGAGCAAAAAAACTTCAGTATGTCGGCAGCTCCTGCATCTTCGGCGAATGTGTCGCCCAAAACTCCAACAAAAGCCTATAGACTGAAAGTTTCCAAATGCTGTTTGATTTGCAACGTAAATTTAACAGCAAACAGCAGTTTCTACCACAACACTTATGCAGGGTAGCATGTTGAGAGAGTTTGCGAGAGTTTTTGCAAGGAAAGTCTGACGCGTACAAGTAGCTCATTTGCATAATGCAGCGCGTGCACTTTCAAGTCCGAGTAAATGTTTTCAACCAGCGCTTTGACTCACGTCTGCCATGCGCAAATTCAAAACCCATTTTCAACTTGTCAAAAGCTAGTTTTTTTTAAATTTATTTGTCCCTGGCCGTGGACGGCGGTGAGATCAAAGAATCGTGCGGTTGCAAGCAGAGGTTCCTCTCGTCTCTCACCGAGAAGAAAGAGCAAGGAAGCTCTGTCTCGCAGGGTAAGCGCTTAATTAATGTCGGATGAAAATAGTTCTCAGCTGATTAAACAAAATAAAGGAGAATGGAGATAGTAAGAAAGATTTTATACTTACTATTGCACTTAGATTTACCGTCTCCATATGTGGCAATACACTGGCACTTTCGTTGGACACACTTGGCTTTCCCTTTTAAACAGTCCTTGTCTGATTTACAACTTGCCGGCTCTGCTGAAAAAAAAAGTTGATTATTAGAACTAAGATAGAGCGCCTGGGTTACTGGACTTAAAACTTTTTCCTCTGTCTGGCGGTGGAAACAATTTGAGTGCGAACGTCCTTAAGGTGATTCCCTAGTAAAAGAATCCACCATCGATGTCCGATGAAACTTGGTATGTTGATGTTATAAGACAAGGAAGTATTAAAAACGTGATAAAAATAAGGGGTCACCGTGCTTGTTTTCACGGCACAATGCTTACAAATACGGTTATTACGGTGACTTTTGGTGAACCTTTCTTTGTTTCGACTTTTCGGCTGGCAGCTGTCAAGGTGACAGCTGTCAACGTTTAGTCATAGTCTCTCCACTATGATCGAACACAAAGTGTGCAACGCTTGTAAATTAACGTCAGGAT
>JAHPZR010007003.1:0-7500 GCA_019787425.1 Platygyra sinensis | reverse complement strand
AGACGGACCAGGGGCCCATCACCTGGAGCAAGCAACTACCCAACATTCCTGTTCACGGAGTTTTACAGACCGATCTAATTTTTAGTTTGAATTTAACCGCGCAATTCTAAAACTCAGTGACCAACCTAATGCCCCGACCCGTTAGAGCTTCCTAAAGAGGGTCAAATCCCTCATCCCTCCAGGCATGTTATAAGCATTACGCTGTGAGAGCAAGAGATTCTGCAAAATTTTCAGCCACTACGAATTTCTTGTTTAGCTTGTCTTCGCTCCACACTTTAAACAAAGGCATAATTCCACGATGTAACTATATAAAACGACAACAACAGAAAAGCCCACATGGAATCGACAAGAGCAATGATCCGCGAACGCGGCCTCACGTGCCTGAATCAAAGAATTGCGAAATCCTTTTGTTTCCGACCGCTGATTGACGTTTTTGACACGAAAGCCAAATGCCCCACCGGGAGGGCCTCATTTTGGGTCAAATTCCCCACTGCACGAGTCAAATGCCCGGGATTGCCTCGCGGGAGGGGGGTGGGGGGGGGGGGGCGGCGTGGGAAGGGATGGACGGTTTTGGAATAGGCAAGTTTCGAATTGTGCAGCAACAAAAGAACAGAGTCGAGGTTCAGGGGAGTAATTTGCATTTTCCTTTCTTTTGAAACAATACAAAATGCTAATTATTCCCCTTGAGACCCTTTCGCACTCTGTTCTTTTGTTTTTGCCCAATTCGAAACTAGCCTATCTGACTGGTACATAAAAACGAAATAGGCACCTGCTTCAAACATTGTACTACATCGTGGAGTGAAGGAAGGAAGCTAGTAGAAAATAGAGAAACTTCAGGTGATGCACTTAACCCCAAAATACTTTTTTTCGCTTTAATAAATTTTTGCGCGTGCACATGTGCCTTTTTAAACTAAATCTTGACTTTTTGTAGGCTGTAAAAGTTAACGAAATCTAGCCATCAGCTGTCCCCAAGACTGAGCTAGTATGGGGCATGCATGGGTCTATTCCTGGTTTGACGTCACAGACTGATTTGCATCGTCGTAAGTTACTTAGTAAGCATGCAACCTCGTTTCTTAGGGTCTCCTCTTCTCTTGCCTCCCTTGGTCAGAGAAGAGAGACCCTGGGAACGAGGTCTGGTAAACATGCTGTGACGTCAAACCAGGAATAGACCCATACCCCTTCTAGCTCACGGTCGCGGAACAGATGGCCGATTTCGTAACTTTTACAGCCTGTAAAAGTCAAGATTAGGGTGTCAAAAAGTGACAAAAAGGGGCAATGCATTTCAAGCAGGTGCAAAGATTTATTTAAGCACAAAAAATATTTTGGGTTTAGGGTGCACTTTAGTGTTTAGAGTGTTTTTTTTAACAATAGTTGAATTAGAGGAGCACGGAGCGTTGCCAGAGAAACGAAAAAGAAATACATTCACAAGGCGAGGCCACAAAGAAAAACAAAATGGCGGCTTACGGACAAACAGATCGTAGCAGAAGTTATGATGCTGATTCACCTCCTGATTCAGAGTTTCAGTGTACAAAAATGTTAATTGGAAGTCTTGTTGCATCCAGATTTTTAAGTCTCATCGCTCACTTTGTTGTACAGTGGTCATATTTTTATCAAGGTAGGTGCCGAGAAACTAACGAAGAGTCATCGAGACCTATGTTCATTTGCTCTGGAAAAACTGATAAGCCTTACAAGTTATATTTGCAGGTTAAAGAGCAATTGAAAGCTTTACTATTCATCACTGTCTGATAGTTACTGCTTTCAAAGAGTGATTTCAAACCCCTTGAAAGTTGAAAGTTACAAATGTTATGCCCCCTAACTATGGTTATGCTTAGTAAGAACAAATAAGCCTTAGAAAAACACGAAAACAGTATTAACAAATTATGGTAGATGCCGGTTTCGCCCCATGATGAGCTCGCCCTATTATCGACTCAGCTACACAAAACATGTTTATTTTTGTCGCTTCTTTATCCATTGAAGGCTGACTGGAGAACTCGAAATGGAAAGTTTAGGATGGAAATTCATTGGGACAAACTTGGGTGGGGCGCAACTTGCCCATGAGGCCGAAGGTGGTATCATATCTTACAATATTGCACAGTAGACAAAATTCAATCTTGCCTAACAATTGGCTTCATGTTTTAGCGTGCACTAGTAGGAGTTATGGAGCACGCCGGGAAGTTTGGCCCGAGAGCACAAAAGAAGCGTAAGAGGCAACTCTAGCCTTCTTGACGTGCGTGCTCCAAACTACCCTAAGTGGTTACCATAACTCGATAGTGCACAGACTCAAAAACATGAACCCAATTAGTTTCTATAACATAGCCCTGGTGGAATTCCTGCTGCAACTCAAATCCTTCCCAAAAAATGGACAACAATCATCAGGAGTGATATGTTCCCGGTAAGCAAAATGTTAGCAAAATAGGAATTGGTTTTGTTTAAATCTTTCTGTTAAAAGTTTGAGTTTTACATTTTTAAACAATCTTAAAACGAAAAAATTAAGCTTACCTTTAAGGGTTGCAGCAGACCAGTTTGTCATTTGTTTGGTTTTACCAGAGTGTCTTTCTGTCAAAATTTGTTGCATTGGCCGCTCGAGGGGGAAAAAAAATTCTTGCGAAGCGATTTGCTCACGCCATCAGCGAGCACTATCGGGATTTTGAGCACACTTACGTATACTGAATTTGATTGCGTAGTTCTGCTAGCTATGTTATAAATTGTGATACTGGCCAGCCGTGTGATACTGCGCTTGTGCCATATGTTAAAATATATAGCTCTGTATTCAATATAGTTATTGAGCAAGTGTGAGGTCAAGATGGCTGGATATAATGGCCAAGTTCTTTTTTTGTGTGTTTACATGTATGTTGTTTTCCTTGCAGGACACGGTAGGTAGTCCCGAGGGGGCAAGATAGCTACATCTTACCCTCCTGGGAAGCCAATCACAGTGCAGAATTTAATTTATCTTGTCCACTCATGGAGCTAGGCATATATATATTTATCTTTCTTTTTACAGTTACATAATCTTAACACATCCGCTCACACCAAAACAGCTTTTCAAAGAGGGTCCTGCAGGGCTCTCTCTGGCATGGATATAAAAATTTTATTTTCCCAAATCACGAAAATAAGCAAGTGAGATATTCTTTTTAATAACCTGTTCTCACACTGAAAAGAGTGTTTAAATAAAGCAAAATCATGAAAGCCTAAGTCAAAGCTCCATATTACAAATCACATACCTAATGCATGCCATGTTTTCATGAGAGATGTTTACTATGCTTATTGCTTACCGAGGTTTTGTAACTAAACTGCAGTAATTATAATTATAGAAGATGTTTTCACAGAAGTAATTAACTTAAGTAGGCTGTATTCAATGAATGGTTTGAGGTTTTCTCAGAAAGTAAGTGCTCTGGACAGTGTTTTACAGAACTACCAGTACATGTACAGTTTACATGTATGGGCAAATTATAAAATTTCTGACTTTACTATGTGCCAAACACAGGTTGTTGTCGATTTGTAGGCTGGGATTTGAGCCAAACTCTCTGTAATTGTAAAGCTTTTGTAGATGATTGGTGGAAAAAACCTGGACCCCGAGACTACAATCATTGTATGTGGGTTTTTACCAATGCTTCTTTTTATTCAGGGGACTTTAAATTAAAACATTTGCTTTTCTTCTGCTTAGACCTCAATATAATGTCTTTACCCTTTGACTCGAAACTGACTTCATATTGGAGGGACAAGTGGGAATATTTGTCTATTTTTCTCTTCTTTACGTGCTGAATGTGTGAACACTTGCTGTCAAGATGTCATGTCAACATGCTTTCTTTGGTTACTATTGCTTACTGAGCTTTAAACACCATGCCATTTGCTGCCATTTACCGAGCTTTGCTACTGTGTTAAGACGCATAACAAAAATTTAACTTCAGCAAAGTTAAAACCAAACCAAGGTAAACATCTCTACACATGGGCTTTTAAAGTCACTTTTGATAGACTTCTCTAACCATTCAGAGGACTTATATCTCAAAATATCGTAGATAAGAATGTTGAAATCACAAATGCCAATTAACAATTCAAGTTCTTCACGTCACCAAAACCACAGATCACGAAAAAAATAATTCTTAAATCATGTTTCACAGAAAATATAATCAGCTGATGCGTCACAAGAATACCGATGCTGTACATGACTGTATGACCCTCTTCAAAGAAAATGAGTAAATGCTAGCCCTTTCACATGCTCCTACTCTCTGTATGTATAAGGGAAACAAAAGTTGTGACTGTAGAGGATGCAGCTTGATATTTAGAAATGCACTTTCAACAACAACAACAACAACAACAATACTTTATTTACCCATGCTACATCTAGGAGTGATAAAAACTCATTAAACATGTGCGTGAAACTAAAAGCATTGAAAATAAAAAAAATAATTTAAAATTACCATTCTAAAATCTATCTGAAAACCTGCTTCTTTAAAAAACATTTAAAAGTAGAAATATCTTTGGCGTTTCTAACATACGTACATGTAGGTACGAATTCCAAAGTTTTGCTGCCAAAAATGAGAATGACTTATGGCGCCATTCTAGATTAAGACTGGGTAGCGTTAAAAGTGTCCCCGACCCTCTTAAATTATAATTACAGATTTTGATCTGTAACAAAATCCTCTATGTACCTTGGGGCGTCTTTATGAATACATTTATATACCAAAACTAGGGCCTGCAATTTTTTTTTGACCACTAAATAAATGTCCTTTGGAGGCCCTTTGTGCAGAGCAAAATGCAGCGTACACTAGCTTTTTCAGATCGACCAAGGATGGAAATGTCAGCTTTAGTTCCAAATTCAGCATGAGAGGCTAATTTTACTAAAATCAACTCCAAGTTGATAATATTGAGTATCTCCAGAGACAACAGAGATCTGATCTAAACTGGCCATCCATTGGGAAAGTGCACCCTAATCCAAAGTCCATATAGGGATATTGTTAAAGAATGAATAAAATCAGATTTCAAAAGGGTACAAACTCGGAGGGAAGTTTTGAAACTACTGTTCACATATTTTTGGAAGGGCTTTATGTGTCCACTTTGTTTCAACTTGGCTGATCAGTATCATTTATTCTGTTGTTTGCACAGCAAGTATGATATACAACCATGTACATCTACAAGTCAAATGATGATCAGAGTTTAACAAACCTAACTGCACCTGTCTAGTTATTAATATGCTGTGGAGCAGAATATTGCATATTAAGACTACTGGACTTTAGTACATGTAAATTCTCAGCTCCGTCTATTGCATTTCTATATGAAAGTGATGTAACATGAGTCTGGGACCTAGAAAAAATCTGAGTTCCGATAGGATTTGAACCCATGACCTTCAAAACACCGGGCGGATGCTCTATCCACTGAGCTACAAGAACTCATGGAGAGCCAGGTCATTTAATTGAGTTCTTATATGACATGCGTCTCCTGCCTCCTGCAGGATTCAGCAATGAATATGTGATAAATGAGTGATGGTGAAAAATGACCTGGCTCTCCATGAGTTCTTGTAGCTCAGTGGATAGAGCGTCCGCCCGGTGTTCGGAAGGTCATGGGTTCAAATCCTATCGGGACTCAGATTTTTTCTAGGTCCCACGCTTGTGTTACATCACTTTCATATATATATATATATTTACCCAGCTGCAATTTCACCATCACTTTAGTATTGCATTTCTAGCTTTTTGATTGGCTAAAAAACTCAGACTATGAGCCAATAGTTGGAGTTTTACATCATATGGAAATTAGTGCGCCAAGTTTAAAATTTTTCGCTTTGTAAAATTGTGGAAATAAAAATCGGCAGCAAAATCCGGTTGAGAATTTACCTGAAAACAATTATTCCATTCGCCCTTGTTGGATATGAAGTGATTATAACCAACTTGTGCTACCCGCTTGTTGGTTATTTTATCACTTCATATCCAACACGGGCTCTTGGAATAATTGTTTTTTATTATATGGCTTGTGTTTGTAGGTGATATAATGCGCGCTCTGATTGGCTAATGAAATTGTCACTGAATTGTAGGGCATTATTCTCTCATAAAGCCCACAGGCCGATTACGGGCTTTCAAAAGCAAAGCACCATCTTTGTTTATTTTTGTTGTTGGTGCTATATGATAAGCAACTTAATAACCTCGACCATTCAGTTGTTACAGGAAAATCTCAAACCTTGGCTTACCATAATATAACAAGGCCTCAGTTTGAGATTTTCCTGTAATGACCTCACTCTCAGTTATTAAGTACTTTATAATACATAAATAGACAAGGAAGACAGCAAGTTTTTGTGATTTGCCAAGAGCCCTAAAATTGTTAAAGGAAACTCACTGTTTATTTGGGAGTACTTGTTTCTGACTGAGGGGACGCGCTTGTGTTCATGATCATTGTCCCAATCAGTGGCTGGTGATCAAGCCTTCTTTCACCAAAAAATTTGAAGTAGAGGGAGAATAACTTTGTAGGCGGCGGATAATGCTGATAAAAGACGTGCAGTGGTTTTATTGGGGCCGCATGGAGGAGGGGACCTTTTATCGGTGGGTCCAGGAGCCTCTCCAAGAAAATTTTAAAATTAGGGTTGTAAAAAGTGCATTCAGTGTAATTTCATTAAACAATGATGGTTTTAAGTTCTCTTCTTAAAGTAAAGAAATTTAATTGAGTAAAAAATATATTAACTTTGTCTTAGTTCAACAGTTTGATTGTTGTTATCCATATATCAAACTCTAACTCTGAATCTGCATCAGACATGTCATTGTCATCCTTCATGTCCATGTTAGTTATGGCACTTTGAGTAGCCGGCACACCAAGGACGACTAGACGGAGAATTTCGCCGGTCGCCTGAGATTATACGGAGACCTCTGTTTCAGTTCTTCTGATACATGTAGTTTTGGACTCGTAAATTAGGATTGTCAGTTTCCATGTGATAACAGCAATGGTACATGTACATGCTCAACACTGAGATTTAACTTTACAGTGCATTTCACAATTTAAACCTTTGACAGATGGTTTCAGAAGTTTGTTTGAAATTCCCGAAGTTCGCTATGAACTTGGCAATTTCAATGTGTAGAACTTTGTCAATCACAACGTGATCTTGGAAACGAAGTTGTGATTTTCATGCCGAACTTCGTTGGGCAGTTAAGAAGTTCGTTGCAAAAGAAGTTTGCACCTTTTGGTGCTACTAACAGTATTATTATTGTGAGAGCAGTCTTGGACTTTCCTTAGACACTGTGGTTACATCGATTAGGAAATTACTGGTTTTAAAATGGGTTATAAAACGTTACAACTGAATTTTCCCAGATGCCACCCGACACCTGGCTAAAGATAGAATACAATTTTTGTTGTGTTGGTTTATTCTTGGGTAGCTTCAGAAAGAACTTCCATGCATAGTGGTTTTACCTTAATGTTTAAATCTAACAGAGATAAAAAAAACCCTTTTTTCAGGACAATGCCATTCTAGAAATAGCGTGAAAAAAGAACATTTCAATGTCATGTTGTTATTTTTTACAATTC
>JAHPZR010007002.1:22500-25753 GCA_019787425.1 Platygyra sinensis | reverse complement strand
AAAAATTTAGGGAGAACCCTGAAGTAGGTGTGATAATTGTTGTGTTTAGTCTATTGACCTCAATCAGTACATAGTTAGTCGACTAAGTATGATCAGTATGTGAAGTATATATGAAATAATTTATATTTGTACTGCGGTTGTAGATGAATGTGAAGAGTGATCATCGCAGTAAATTTTCCAATTTAAGCAACTGGAAAGAAGAAGCCTGAAAAAATCAGGGCTTCAACGGGATTCGAACCCATGACCTCCGCGATACCGGTGCTTGCTCCCAATGTGTGGCTTCATAGCTCAGTTGGTAGAGCATCGCACCAGTATCGCGGAGGTCATGGGTTCGAATCCCGTTGAAGCCCTGATTTTTTTCAGGCTTCATTCTTTCCAGTTGCTTAAATTGGAAAATTTACTGCGATGATCACTCTTCACATTTGTGATCAGTATGTTAAGAAGTGATTATACGGCAAGCAATCCCAAATAGTATATAAAAGAACATAACTTTAAAAAAACTCGTTCCAACGAAATGAATAACAGATAAAAAACGAAATAAACGCATACGACCTTCTAAAAAGTCAGCCATGCTCTAGAGAAATCTGTCAAAGAATGTTGTCATGTGCACTATTAAACTGAATGCAAATATATCATGAAGGACCATGAAGGCGAGGTCACTCTAGTTGATAATGAAAGAAAGAGACTAGGAATAATTGGTAATCGGGATTAAAATAATGCGCGTCAACCAGCGTAAATAAGCGAGAATGGAATAGCACGAATTACATAAGAACCAAACCACATGAGCAAAAATAAAAATGTACATGGAATGTAAGTGCCCCTAATTCACGACAACAAGCTAAAAGGGAGTAAATTAGCACATTTGGAATGAGTTTTATGTTTATGTTATGAACGATAATAATACTTGACAAATAGCCGCAGAGGCTCGGTGAAACGCGGATATTCGCTGGTAAATAAATATAACTTGACTGAACAACACTATTAAAACGACTGAAGTGTATGTGTGTGTGGTTTCATTCGTTTCCACTTCTCCAGACGTTTGTACAATAAAATGAACATTGTGTGCGCAGATTCTTGCTTTCCTTGCATGCCTATTTAATTTAGTCTGCAAGCGTGTTTCATTGTTTGCGTATATATGATGCAATTTGTTTATACGGGTGTTTCCCTTAAAAAATGATCACTCTTTTGCAAAAGTTTGAAGAACGAAGTATATATTGCATGGCTTCTTGTCTCGATTGGATCCTTAGCTTCGTTTCTTGCACGCGCGTTTCGCTGCTAAAACGTATAATAACTTGTCTGAAGAAGTTTATAGAACGAAGTATACATTGCGTGCGTGGGTTCCGATCTTGTTGTATGTTGTTGTCTTGTTTCATTTGCATGCGTAGTTTAAAAATTAATTTTTTCTGCACATGCTTTTCGTTGTGTGCGAGTGTGGTTTGATTTGTTGACACAGGTGTTTCACTTAAAAAGTATCACTCGTCTGCAGACGTTTAAGAACGAAGAATATATTGCATGGCTTCTTGTTTGGATGCACAGTTTTGTTTCCTGCACACGCATTTCGTTAAAACGTATCACTTGTCTGCACAAGTTTACAGAACGAGGTATACATTGCATGGCTTCTTGTTTTATTTCTTTTGTCTGCAAGCGCGTTTCTAGCCATTAAGGAGGCTCGAAAGGGTTTTCAGCTGCACGCGCGCGCGCAATCTACACACGCCATAACTAAGATGCACGCGTCAGCTGAATCAGTATTAAAATCAGCACACCGGAAGTTAATGCTGCGTAAAATCGCGCGAACCGGAAATAAAATCTGCAGAAAACATTTGTTTTTAGCTCGAAAGTTCGCTCGGTGACCTATCTTGATTTTTAGCATGCACGCACCATTCGCAATGGCACTTCAGATATAAAAGTTTCGGGGAAAATTATCTAGTGGAATTTTCTGTAAGCCATAAAACGCATTTTCTTTAAATACATTTAATTCTACTAGATAGAATTTTTTCATACTGTCTGAAAAGTTAAAGAATTTAGGGAACTTTCCAACAAAGAAATAAAAATGGTAGGTCACCGAATTAGTTTCTCAGATAATTTACAAAAACTGAAATTTAGAGGACGCTTTTGTGGACCTCGTGCGTTGCCATGGTAACTGATATGACGTCACAAGTACCCTTAAAGTATAGCCCAACAATAGAGTTGCAAGGAGATATATAGTTTGCCCACACCATTAAACATCCTTCTTTGTAATCTTCCATCGTTTCACAAGCAATATAGCAACGAAAAACCCTTTCGAGCCTCCTTAAGTCGAGTCGACTTCTAGCAGTAACGAATCGTGTCAACCCGTGTCGAGTCGTGACGACTCGACGACATTTCCACCACCCATTCACATGGTATGACCATTTCCAATGACTGTAGTCAGACTTCCTGTAGGGTTTGTCAACTTTCGGTAAGGATGACTTCATGAATTTCATGACATGACTTTTGCCAAGACAACTTGTCTATACATAGAGACGACTCGACACACTTTGAGTGTATTGGACATGAGTGGTTTACTAGAGACAATCTAAATTTGACTTATTCAAATGCAATAACCACTGTGTAGGATACAAAAGAATCTGACAAATTTAATTTCCTTTTCGAAACAGTTTTAGGCATTTCATACCTGTGGTTGATTTACATTTAGGTGTCATGTTCTTTATGTATAATGGTAATTTGTACCCTCACTGGTTTGGTTTCAGTATGTTGAGTTAATTCAGTGTGTATCTAATGTTGTGTTCTTTTGCCAGATATACAAGTCAACAAAATGTAATGATATGCAACAGACTGGATACTGCCCCAGAGGACCCTTCTGTGCTTTTGCTCATGTAGATCGTAAGTATTTGTTGAATATTCAACTGCATGTGCATAATGTCCTGCTTTATAAATCTTTTTTTGTATTATTGAACAAAATTAGCTTTATTGCCCCACTTGCCCTGAACCTATCCACTGGCAATGTGGTTCCTTGAATTGGTGAAGGAAGGAAACTCCTTTAATATTGTCAAGTCAGCTGAATCAAATGCCTAATGAGTATATTGAAGGTGTTTTTGTTAATTTCACTTACTGTAGAGGACACAGTATGCATATTGAAGATATTTGTGCTAAAATTTTTATCTTCTGCAGAGGACACAGTTACCTCCAGAGACGCTAATGGTGAACAAAGTTTTAGCCAGGTATGTAACCAAGACTTTGCAGTAAGGCACTAGAAGTACTTGTGGTAGGTTTG
>JAHPZR010007002.1:2500-17500 GCA_019787425.1 Platygyra sinensis | reverse complement strand
GCCTACCTAAGAAAACAGCTTTTGTCCATTGAAAATGATCCAACTTTAGATGATATGGAGAAAGCCAGAAGAAAGCAGGTATTTCCATCTATACTGAGTTCCTTCCATACTCTGTTACAATGATTAATTTAGTTTTGATATTAACTTTCCCAAGAATTTTTGACAATTTAATTGCAGGGTCACTTAGAAAATTGAATTTATTTACAGGGAGATGTTTCAAACAGTATTCAAAATGTTACCGTCCTATGAATGGATTATTAGTAAATATTTTTTTACCTATTGCTTGAGCTTTGAGTGGAACCTGTCTTAATCGTGTTTACTAGAGGGGTGCTTTCTACACATCTGGGCCCCAAGACAGTACCCTCCGTGTTGTCCTGTTGTGAAATCTAAACCTTGATGATTTTTTCTCCTTCATACCAGAATGTACTTGGAACAAGACAGCCGTTTTCCATTTCCAGTTCTGCGTCATCAAATCTCTCCTCGGTATCCGCCAATGCTCCGCCATTCTATCCTGCAGCTGACACAGTAGAGTCTGTGGTAGAGAGTGCTCTAGATGACCTTAACCTTGATGACTTTGATGTCACTGAATTAGAGAAGGAGCTTAATAATACCTCTCCAGTGTCATCAACACTAGGAGATTCCTTGTCAGCACTGAACATTACTCCAATGTGCTCAGCACCTGTTACAATTCCAGGGTCTGCTGAAGCAGGCTCACCCCAACCATTCACACAGTCACCCACCTCACCATTAGGACAGTTTTCTTCTTCTTATAGCTCTACGTCACAGTTAATGTCTGGACAAAAGGTAATGCTTTAAGAACATTTTTATGTTACTTGCTATTTACTCTTTTAAGGAGGACTTCTTAAAGTGTCCTTTGTTGCACCCAGTTAATAATCAACAGTATTTTTTTGGTTGGTACTGAAAATGCCCCATAATACAATAAACCAGGAGGAAATTGGTGTAAGAAATCAATGGTTTTAAAAGAATGTTTTGTCACATTACAATGGTGTGGTCCTTACAATTGTACTGAATGTACAATAACTACTACAAATTTAATGAGCCTGTAGCACAGTACTTAATCTGCAAGTCATTTTTAATAAATGATTAATAATAAAGTAATGTAATGATTAGGCCCAGCTGGACAAGTCACATTAAACAATCTTTCCACTGGACAGGTCACAATCTGTTTCAGAACTGTAGCAAGTATTTATCTTGGTTTTGTCAAAAATGTCTAGTGTTATCCGGCCTTAAAAACAGAGCTACTTATTAGGAAGCACATAAAATTGGAACAGATCAAAGTGTATTTAAACATGTTAGTTCCATTTTTATCTTTCCATAGTGCAAATCAAAAATATAAAAACTGTAGTTACTTAGAATCTGTTTGGGGGTTAAAACCAAGGGTTTTGTGTTTGGTATGTTTTGCCATTGTTGTTTTTATGCTTGAAATGTCAAGTGTAGATGTTTGCGTCTCAACCACATCAACAGGAACTGTTTTGATTTGTATCCTGTGTTTGGTCTCACAGCATGGCATTTTGTGTACTCCATAGGGCTCCAATCCATACCGTGCCAGTCCATTAGTAAGAGGCAGCAACCTACATTCTTCTGTACTGGATCCACTTACAGCTCAACTTCATTCACCCAAGTCACTTGGCTCTCCTCAGTTGTCCTCTCCCTTGGGTCTCAGCAACAGTTCAAGTGAAATTCATCGACTTAGTGAAGATCTCATGGCTGCCAAGACCAAGTTGGCATCATGGGAAGAGTCATGGGCTCAAGCCAAGCAGGCTTGTGATGCTTGGAAAAAGGAAGCTGAAGAATCAGCTAAAAAGGCGAAAAAAGCAGAACAAGATAAATTAGAAGCTATTATGAAAAAGGATGAGGTAAACAGGCTATGAATAAAATTTTCAGTTATAAGGTTTTGGTATCTATTGTCGGACGATTTAGCTTCATCACATATTCTGACTAATATGCTCAGCACTCTTATTTCGCGTTTTCTTCCAGCTAAAGTTTAGAATATTGTTAAGGTACTTGCACTGCATTTGATTTCATTTTGTTGATGTCTTTCAAGAAAAAAATTTGCATAACGTATGTTGGCCTCAAACCAATTCTTGGATGTCTAAACATTTGTCTAAAGAGTGGCCTGGTTATGTTAAAAATAACAACAACGAAAAGCTCACTATTTCATTTGACAAAATGGTAAGTTGTTGCTTGTTAGTTTATAGCTGTCTGAGAATAGGTATTGTCCGACAATAGGTCAGGTACCAATACTTTACATGTAAATTATCTTTTTAGGTAAATAATGCAGCTTAATTTGTGCATCCAAGATGAATTACATCTCTCCCAAACATCAGCTGGACAATAAAAAGATTACTTACACTGATGCTTTATTGACAACTCCAACTCTTATGGGAGTGCTAAACACATAGGTTTCAACTTTGCTGTGCTGATGTAAAAACCTGTCTCTCCAAAGTTACATAAAAACTACATACTGATTTATTAAGAACAACTCAGGATAAAGTTAAGGATGTTTTTGGAGCAAATGTTTTTGTAATTTTTTGCACAATTGTAAATTTATAAAGGTTGTGAAATTTGTTAATTTAATAGAAATTCTTGAACATAATTTAAATGTTTGTGTTCAATAATAAAAACAGTTCACAATAAAGTTGAATTCTATAAAGATAAAAAGGAATCATGTAGAAATTATATTCATATGATGCTTTTGTCATAGGTTGAATCTCAAATGGCAAGCTTAAAACAGGAAATTGAAGAAATTAAAGGTGACCCTCACCTTCACACACTAAACACAGTGGAAGACATAAGGGATCTACCACTGTTAAGAATGAAACAGATTCATCGACAGCTTAGTTCAGATTTAGAAAAATTAAATCAGGTAGGTGGTCATGATAACCAACAACAGTAAAACCTCAAGCAAGCAACGTTTTTCTTTCATCTGTCTACAATCGGCAACATATTTAGTTGGCACATTGTCTTTCCATAGTACTTTTTAGTGCACCGAATAACACCACTCTTTTTATCGTGCAAAAAAATGCGGAAAACACTCGCTCCCCCTTTCAGTGTTGCTTGTTTGTTCCCCAAGATCACAGGAATTGGGCAGAACATTGTTTTTTTTGTTTTTTGTTTTTTTTTTTGGGGGGGGGGGGGTGGAGGGCACGAGGGGCTAGGCAAGCTAGGCAGGCAAAAAGGGATCAGTGATGAAATTAGGGGTTAAATAGGTGGATGTGTCGACAATTTTGTCGCTGATTGTAGGTTTGCACAGTCGTTAGTAATAATTGAAGTGTTCAACTTGAAAAGTAATATATATACAACTTATATGAAGCCTACAAAGGTTTTACAGTTACCTGGATTTTACCAGTATCAATACCTGATACCAATATCATGGGACCAGGGCTTGAAATTGCGACTGCTGCTTGACCACTAAAAATACTGGTTTAGTTGTTGGTGACATATTTTGAGCTCTGAGAAACTCAGGGTATCAATGGAAGACCAGATTTGCTTTTTCTGCAAAAAGAGTGGGTAGAATTAATGGGCCATTCCCTCTATGAGATGTGCTTGCAGGGATTTATGGTAGTTGTATTTATCATTGTGGTGGACTGGATATACAACTACCATGATTCCCTGCAGGCATGGCTCATAGAGGGAGTTGGTCATTAAGTCTGTTTAGCTTCGAGTATCAGTTTCAAACTATAATGTTGATGGTATCTCTGAGAATTGAACCTGGAATAGCTGTATCATGCTTAGTGTATAGACTATTATTTTGTGAATAATTTTAATTTTTAAATGTACAAATATATTTTGTTTTCTTTTTCAGGTGATGTACAGTAGAGTAGCTTTAATTTGCAGTCTTTGTGAAGAACAACAGAGATGTGTTATGACAGCACCATGTTTACATTGTACGATGTGTGAGGCCTGTGCTTCACAGAGATTGGAATGCCCAACATGTCATGTTCAAATTGCACAAAAAACCTTGATAAATATACCTATTTGAGGACGTAATATATTGCAGTTAGGCAGCGTTTAGCCTGTTTTCAATTCCCTTTTAGGACTTGATATGATGTTTAAAAATCTATGAATTTAGCTTTTAAGGTATAATTATAATGCATATATTATTCAAAGAATATTTCTTAGGGATTACGAATGCTCGTTTCATCGTCAAATTATTATTATTATTAATATTATTATTTCCTTTCAAGTAATGAATTTATTGTGAACTTGGAGGTCGAAGCGTTTTGTGCTGGATGTACATTATTTAGTGTATTTATCAGCACTTCTTATTCTAAGGATTCCAGAATAAATGTCAAATATAAGTTGTCCATTGGAATGGCAGACTGAAACAAAGGAATTAAACAGCTGTCAGGTCACAACGAATCACAGTTGTGGGATTGAAATCCTTTGACACATCCTCTTACGTCATCCCTGTCCTTGTTCTTCTTCTTTGTTGTCGTTGTTCCGCCAGTTTCGCAAAACATTTGAGAATGAAAATCAGCGATATTGAAATCAAAAGTTTTGATGACTCCAACTTGGTAATGATGACATGGAGTTATTGAAACATTGTTCAATTTTACTATCTCTGATTTTCTTACTTCCTATCTAATTTAGAATGTTGTCCTTCATTCAAATGGTGGCTAAACATTTATTTAGTAGTGGAATACAAAATTGGTAATTTTGGGGGTGTGAGTTGTGTTAGAAAGAGGAGGACATCTCTGTAAAGAGATTGTGATCTCAGAATTTCAGCAGGTTGTATTATTTGGGAGTTTTATTTATCTTATTGGTATTTGTAGATATTTTAAAATTGATCCAGGGTTTCTTTTGTACCTCCTATTTAAGGTTTCACTGAGTAACCTCTTTTACCTAATACAAGTTACTTTCTTAGAACTCCACCTTTTAGTATACTGCTTATTATGTCTAAAGAAAAGGTAACACCATGCAGTTTATGTTTAAGAGAAATGAAAAAAGCTGCATGGCTGTTTCCAACTAAATTATGTTTCAAGTTCGGATTGTTAAACATTAACAAATTCCTAAAACCTTATGCAAACAACAAGGGGAATCACTTTAGTTTCTCAAAATATGTAGGGTTGCCATAGGACACTTTGTATCTTGTCTATTTTATGTCACTAATCCCTTGCCCTCTTCAACAGTCTTCTTGTCTCATACACCAGTAATCCCGCTAGAGAGATATTACTTGGCTCTTACTTGCTGAGCAGGAGGTCTGTGTGGGAGAATCTTGACTTAGGTTGTGAGTACAGGCTGAGCGCAGTGTGATCTGTACACATAGCCAAGGTCCAGATTTTTCCATACAGACAGACTGAGCTTGGTTAATGAGATATTTATTATATGGAAAACGAGAGCAAGTTAATTTCTTTTATGTAATTGGTTTGTACAGTCTCGCTGGCATTTTGCTTGCGAATGGCTATGAGCTGATTTTAATTCCACCAAAGTTTGCTCATCCTCTTTACTTTTTTCTCATCACGCTTTTTGGCACTTCATAATTAGAATTGTTAGAAAGAAAGTAGTCAATATTTTTGAATTTTAGTTTGCAACTTTTTCACTGCCAAACATTACAGGTCTAGAAGTCAGTCTAGATGGGAAAATCTAGACTAGCTGAGACAGAACCATATAACGATATAACCATAAGAATAGTTACTACAGAAATATCCCTCTTTTTCAGACACGAGAAATAATTTATCAAACATGAAAGACCGTGTTTGACCAATTTTCCAAACACCGAGAAGAGAGTTGAAAATACGATGTGTAGAGGAGTATTTTTGGAGTGTTTTAGAAATGTGGTCACACTTTCTTGAAGTGTCTGGATAGCCATTGAAACACTTGTTTGAGTGTTTTATATGTCTTCTCAATCAAAAGTAACATTAAGAAGAAACTAGGAAATAAAATCATAAAAAATCTCTGCTAATTAAGATCAGATATCCAAACACTGAAGGTCATGATTTCCTTTGTTTAAACTTGATGAATTATTAATTAGTTTGAAAAGAGCAGTTCTAAATACTAGAAATGCACAGGAGTGAGCCATTGATTGGCTTGTCACGTAACACTTTCAAAAACATTGTGTACAGACAAAACAATTAGCAGAATATGACCTGTTAAAATAAAAAAAAATATCAGAATAGTAACCAACAGTCTGTCTTGGCCAATCAGTTTGGTGGGTGAATGTGATTTTAGTAATCAGTTTCTTTTTGTGGAGGAGACGGGCACTTCACAAAATTCTTGACAACATTCTGGTTGACAAAATTTTCAAAGAGTTAGAATAAAATAAATAAATAAATAGTTTATTAACATTTCTGGCAGTTAAAAACTGAATTAACAGTGTAGTTCACAAATAAACTCTTTCAAGTTTTATCCCTGAAATATGAAAAATCATCATGTGGGCCTTTTCTTACGGTATGCTACCGAGAAAAGGGAGCCTCTTTTCCCATCTTTTGTTCGCTCAAAAGAGAAAACGGGCACTGCTCTCACAGTGATGAATAATAGCCGTGGAGAACTAGTGGATGGTCTGTGTTAATTAGAAGTGTGTTATTGTTATGTGGTGATTGGTTCTCCCCACCTATTTGTCCCAAAATTAGCACAAGATCAACAATTTCAACTTTTTTTGTAATTGGATACCTGTAAGTGAATACTTCTGCCATTGGCACATTACGTATGCAAACGTCAAAGGAGGTCACTCTGGAAAACATGTTTTGTCACTGCTAATTAATACCTGTCACTAAGTTCATCTCAAAGGGTGGCCAAAATTGTGTACTGGTACACGAGCCGATACAAAAGACCAAACAATACCCAACAGCTAACCAATGACTCCTAAACAAAGAAAGAACAATGGTTATTCCCTTGTTTACCGGTAAACCAGGACAGGCAAAATTTTGAGATCATTGCCCCCAATTGAAGAGTGCTCAGCAGCCAGGCTGCATTTTCATGACATCAGTCCATCCAATGGCCTCTAACAAGCCTTTTTACAACCACTCTGGGCTGTGACTGCTCTGAAGCTGTAATATGTTTTGCCAAACATGCTCCAAACTCCGAAAATAAAAGCAGTGAAGACAGGGAAGTGGATAATTGTTTGGATAAAAATACATACTGACCTTGTGATGGATGAAAAGTTGTTGCAGGTTTTTACCCTTCTTTCAAATTTTGAGGCGAGCAAATTATGTGACATTAACATGGCCTGGCTGCCAAGTACAGTTCAACATGGTGGCCTCTGAATCACTTCTTTTGAAGGCACTTTAGCAGCTTAAACTTTGATGAGTGAAAAAGCTGAATGTTTGCTTGCAATAAGACTAAAAGTATGCTTTTGGAGTGACCTCCTTTGATGGCATCTTTTAAATATTTCCAGTTTTAAAAACTTTTGGAAAGTACTACTGACTTTTTTGCTCAAAAAAGTTATCAAAAGACTATTTTGAAAGTTGTTATAGACACAATTAATTGGTACTTAGGCCTTGTGCAATTCAGGGGAGTAATATATAGTGCACACAATTTCAAATTGGTCTGGCTCTTTGTGATCATCAAATTTTGAAATTACTCCCTGAATTGTACTCCACTTAGTTCCATTAGGATTACTTATGATTGTGATAGTGATTATGATTATTATTAGTAGTGTGTCATAGTCCATAAAGACCCTGCTTATTCAAAGTGTGGAAACACTTCTCTAGATTAGTTGCCTTCCACTGGATAGTGCAGTGGAATCTGTAAAAGCCTTATTGTATGGGAGTGAATTTATCTAGTGGCATTATCCAAAAAGGTGAGAGCTTTATCTACTGATCCTGGAGTCAAAGCAGTGGATAAAATCTCCAGGCAAACTGTCTTCATAATAACAGTAGGTAGCATCTTCCCCACCTACCCATCCCCCATCTCAAAGCCACTTTTCAGTTCAACTCCATTGCTTTTCTTATCGAACAGAAATTGGAGACTAAGTTTGAGAGTGGGAGAGCAGAGCATATGCTTTAGAGTGGCTTTGCTACACAGTTGTCCCACAACTTCCAAGCCTTTGTTCAATTGATTATAACTTACCACATATAACCTCCTCCCCTTCCCTCCCCCCTCAGATAATTTGGACAGAGAGAACATTGCCATGGAAATACTTCACACAGGAAGGGATGCAGAAAAGAACGAATTGTATGCGGAAATGCATTGGGCAACTGCCTGACAATGTACAAAGGCAATGCACAGGGTTTTGTGTTGTCCAAAGTTGGGTGAAAGGTCAATGAAAGTGTAAGAAATGTTCAAAGCTAACATGAAGTTTTGACAGCAAGATTGACTTTATTAATGGGCAATAATGGTCTATTTTTGATATTCTCATATAATAGTTTGTAAAGCGCTTTAGAATATTTTTATAATTTTAGCGCTTTAGAAATGTAAATTATTATTATTACTATCATTATAGTGTAATTTACTCTAATTAGGTGTTATTGACAATAAAAAGGAAAAATAATCAATGAAAAAACATCAACAAAAATATAAAAATATCACTAGTTATTAATTTCTAAGTTTTTTTTTTAATTTAACAAATAACATTAAGTGCAAAATATTTGTGGGTTATACATGTACAGCATAATTGAACAATAAATTAAGAATAAAATATGATAAAAAAAATAAATAATAAAACATTACTATTATCTAATTTAATATTATCTAATTTGAATTTTAATTTAAAAATGTTACAATGCAAGTACAAAATATTGGTGGATTAGCCACAGTATAACAACATAGTATAAATGGCAGCAGTTGAAGTCAGAGCACAACCAGTCATCATCAGAAGCAAGCAGTCAATGTGTCATGGACTACAATTTTTGTCATCACTCTGGATTCTACTCTGGACTGACGCTTGGTAATTTCTCATCGCAAGATTTGCCTAGTGCTTCAGCTTTTGACTTCAAAGACTCTAATAAAGCCTCATTGCATTTTCCATCCTTGCACAGCTCTTCCATCATGGAAATAATATTACCAAGTGCAGAAATATTCTCATTGCCTGCACTCTTTACCTGGGCTATTGCTTCTTTGACTTTTTCAACTTCTTGCTTCAGCATACCTGCATTAGTGAAAAGTTCCTCGTCATTTAAAGCTTTAAGCATCTGTTCTTTGATGTAACCAAGTAAACCCCAAGTGATATCCTTTACAAGCGTGCTTGCACCTTGCAGTGCTTTCTTGATGATACTATCCACAGCATCACTGCTTTGACTATTATTCGGTTCTTGTTTTAGAAGTTCAGCCACTACAGCTTCCAGTGCTTCTAGCATGCCATCTGCTTGGACTTCATTGTTCAGAGTTGTCAGTGTGTCCTGAGCAATGCTGGCTTGTGTGTTGCCCTTCTTGAAGTCTGCTTGTTCTAAGGCAATGCTCATACGCTTCAGAGTTTTCAGGTAGAAGGAAAGGTTCCATTGCGTTTCAGTTCCAAAAATATTTATTTTTGCTGCTTGACCTCTAGCACCCTCCCTAGTGTTGAAGACCTTTGTGGAAAGGCTTGCCAGTGACAGTTTTAATTCATCATAGCAATGAAACAGGGTGTCCAGTGCTTCTAATAACTGCTCCAATGCCATGCAAAGCTTTTCAGACTCAGCAGAACATCTAGAAATTTCAGCAAAGTGAATTACATAAACAAACTATTTGTAAGTGTTCCTTGAGTATTACTTAAGTCTGGGTTGGGTATCCATGGAGTATCAGTTGTTATTACACGACTAAGTTAATTCAGAGGGCCAATAACTAAAATAAGCCAATCAGATTGCTCCGTTGCCGGTCCAATATTCTCTAAGTATCGGACTGGGCACTGTCCTGAATGATCCTGCACGAAGATTTCTCGTAGTTTAACTTCTTTTTTTTCTAAAAGTATTTACTCCGCATAAAATGTTTTTTTTGTTTTCTTCCAACTTTGTTTTTCTTCTTTTTGGAACGTCAGGCGTGACGTTCAGTTTGCCGTAAATAAAAATTGCGCGCTTGAAGTTTATGGTGTCTTTGCAGTCTATCATTTGGGTTTTTCTTCCGTCGTGTAATAAATCTCTTATTAACCAAGCTTGCTCGGGACCGTACTGGGACAATATCGGCCCTTGGTCTTTTTTGTACGGACCTCGCTGCGCTCGGTCCATACTGTCAAGACCTCGGGCCGATATTCTCCCAGTATGGCCCTCACGCTTGGTTAATAAGATATATATACATCAGCCAATATGTGTGTCAATCGAGTGTTGGTCAAGTAATGGCCCACATTTGATAGACATCTTTAGCCCATATTCAACCAAAACTTGACCAACTGTTAAGTTCAATATAAAAGGGATGGGAGTGGCCGTCATACTTTTTAGGGGTTAAAAAGTGGTTTTGTTACTTCTTTGGGTGTTCAGCCCCACACAGTCCACAGTGGGAGCTTTTATCATACCTTTTAGGGTATTGATCCAAAAATATATGAAAGGTGGATATTTGGAAATCAACTAATTTTAAATTTTGGTTCAGAATTGGTACCTCTTAGGGGTGAAATAATTTCAAGCCATGCCCACAAAACAGTATCTTGGTACGTCCTAGGAATTCTTTTCAAAATCTCTGACAAGCAACCTAATCCTTTTTATATGGGAGTGTCCCTGGGAGTATGATGTTGAACTGGAATTTCTCGAGAACTGGGGGGTTCAAACCAAACGTTTCTACCTAGCCCCGGAGAAAAACTGTACTTTTGCAAAAGGCCACAAGTAATGTACCAGTGGAAAGGTATTGTTTGGGATGTCTCCTAAATCACCACAACAAACATACAAGATATAACAAATTGAATTGAGGAGTCTGCAAAGTAAAAAAAAAACACCCAGGGACACCTTGCTTTTTTTGAGGGGTCTTGTAAAAATCGTGTCGGCACTTTGATCTTCTTCTTAGGGGGTTGGCAGTCAAATGGGGGGGATATTAAATAATGTCATATTGAAGTACTTTAAATTCTTAAATCAAGGGCAAAGATTTTCCTGATTTAAGAATCCCTTACTAAAAATAAGTGATTTATTTTTGCAGTGGTTATTTGACAGACAAAGCAACGTGCAAACATCACGTTGGGTTATGTCTAGCAGGTGTCTAGCACTTGTTTGTTAAATTAAATGTACATAATAATAACTTAAGCTCACCTTCGTCTCGATTTTGGCCTGAGCTGCGTGGCTACGAAAGCCGAGGTACGGGTGACAGCCGTTTTCTTTTCTTTTCCAGATCGAACAAACCGGGAAGGCCGCGTTGAGACGAGCTATAAAACGGTGTAAATTTCTTTACAATACCATGGTACAAACTGGTAAATCAAGTCCAAATATGGAGTACTTCTTACCACCCACACCGCTGAACAAGAGGAACGCACTTCACTGTCGTACGTACTATAGTGAGTAGTGAGTATGGATGACTATGAATACTGCCGTGCAGTACGAAACTTTTAGCAAGAATGGCTTGGATAGCCAATTGATTGGAAAACCGTGATACTCTATAAACGAAAACAAATTCATACCAGAGCGAATTTACCGGATAAAAGTTGAGAAAAGTCGTGGAACCGAACGAACAAGGCCCCAAGCTTTAATTATTTCCGATTTTATAATATCTTTACCTTTTAGTTAAAATTTAGTTGCAATGCAAGTTAGATGGCTATTTTTGTTTTATTTTTTGTTTATTTCTCAGGTAAACGCGATAGTATCTACATCTTCGGGTCGAGTAAGATTTTTTAGCTATTAGATTGTATAATTTGGCTCGTCAGTTTCATTTGCCTCGTCGTGTTTACATACTACTTTTTGAGCTTGTACCTGGAGACGACAGTTTCAAAGGTCTCTTGGAACCACTCCTGAGCTATGGATGAGACGATGGGCCGGTAAGTTTTTCTCTTATCTCTCGATCTGATACTGGCAAATGCTGCTTTTAAACTCATTGCTACAAAATGTAGCAGGTAATGAATATTTGAAGTACTGTCAGTAAGCTCAGGTAGCTTTTCATTTCGCAATTTTTTGTTCGTGTTTTTGCACGTAGTAAGCTGAATTGAGGCTTATTATTTTCCCAGGCGAAAAAAAGCGCTTGAGAGCTGAATTGTAAGTTAGCTATCACCACGAAAATGTTATTAAAAAAAGGACAGAACAACTGTGTAATGTTGTGGAGCCCTGCAGTTCTAATAATGTTGTTGTTGATGAACAGTGAGAACCATCTAACACACATCACTACAGGACTTTGCAAAGAGCAGACGATGCTTGGGCAGAGCTTTGAGAGGGTATAGCGATACTCACCGTTTACAAACAAGTTTTTTTTAATTTAAATTTTGCCAACCACAGAACAAAAGAATCTTTTGTTTTGACAGCCAATAAACCTCTGGTTGGCACATTAATAATAATTGGTGATGTAACAGTGAGTATCACTATGTTTACCAGGGCCGGATTGTTCGAAAGCCGATTAACGTTAACCCAGGGTTAAACGTTAACTGAAGCACTAAAAATGTTTTTCACCTCTAACGTTTGGTGTAGGTTGAGATTACTACAAGTCAAAACTCAAGGCTAAACAATATAAACAGAACACCTCACCAAAAAGTTACAAAACTGAGATAAAAATTCTCGCTAACCCTGGGTTAGCTTAATCGGGCTTTGAACAACCCGGCCCAGAACTCTTGAGAATGAAGGCTCTCGGTTCAGTCAGACGTAGCATAGAAACTCAGACCGAACTCACAGAAAATGTTTATATTGATCACTATTGATTGGCAAAAATTGCTAACAATCGATAACAAATTTACTGCCTTCAGGAATATTTAACAGCTATTCATGGAAGTGGAGGTGGCTGGCAGGGGATTTTCACCAAGCCGCAAAGAGTTTATTCGCTGAGGTGAATAGTTGTCTTAGTATATACTAAAACAGTGAGATAATATGACCACACATAATTAGTTGTGGATGCAAGCCAGGACACCATTTTTTCCCGAGTTGCTCAGAGGTAAATAGCAAAGGATATTCAGAGTTTGACTAGCCAATCAGAGCGTGCCTTCAATGCTATCCACTGTTTTAGTATACGCTAACAAGTGTTATCGATTGATAAAAAATTGACAATAAACATTTTCATCCCATCGCTTAATCGACTTCATCCCAAATATCTTTACTGGCAATTTTCTGTAAATCAGGATCTAACTCAACTTGGTAAACACACTGATACTATACAATACTTAACAATTAGACTATGAGCCCTGCTTGTAGAAAACAAGGGCGAGTAGTCTAATTGTTTTAGTATAAATTTACTGCAGTCTCATTGCAAAAAAAGAAAAAAAAATGTCAAGTAACGGGTAGAAAAGAACTGTTTGATTATGTCACATCAGGTTCAAACGTGGCATGCGCTTTGTACTGATGCATGTAGAAAAAGGATCACATGTACAATCACGCGTGCAACTGTTTCTATCAGCAGATAGAAAACGGTAATACGGCCAATCAAATTCACGGTTTCACAATAGACTACAGTAAAATTATACTAAAATACAATACAACACAATACAGTACCGTACTTTATTCAAGAATGTACGAAAAAATAATAAAAACACCTCTTACATGTAAAAGGGGAAATTGTGAGGTTAACCCTATATTTAATTGAGTATCTCCAAATGAAAAAAACAAAAATCTAAAATTTAAAATGCCTATTCACATTTTACTTAAAATAGTTGCAATCATTATTACAATAACTGAAATTCATATAAGTCTTTCATCTACACTGCACTGCAGCTCTCTAGATCACTGTCACCTTAAAGCAGGCTTTTAGCCAGATAGGCATCCAGGCATCCTATGGAAGGCCAGTTATTGAAGAAGATCATTTTATTTTTCATATATTGCCTGATGAATTTTTCATTTGAGCATGCCCTATAGCATATTTTGGATGGCCACTTTTCAAATCCTGCCTAAAAGCCTGACCTTAAGGCAAAAGGTGCCAAACTTGGTTTAGCAGAAGTGATTATTTCAAAGAAAGCTGTAAAGCACCAAATGATTTTGTAAGATCTTTCTGTTTTTGCTATTGTGTTGATGATCGTATGATCGTAAAAGAGAGGCCTCTGTAATCGAAGGGGTGCCAGGATAAAAGCCCTAATTGACTTCTGATAAAGTGCTTGATTCTCCTTGCAAATTGCCTTGTATTCCTTTACAAAGCATAAGGAGAATTGCACATAACATCAAAAGTCACTTGAGGCCATTAATATATTAATGAAGGTGAAATTGATATGACTCGGTGAAACCATTACAGACAAATTTTTTCAATCATGTTCTCAGTGTTGCCTGTAAAAGGACAAATTAAAGTAATTTCTGATACCAATTTATTGCAATCAATGAATTAATTGTCATCGATTACTACATGTATAGGCAGTCGACAACAATCAATTTCACTCCCTTTCTCCTCCATTTATTCTCATTGGTTATCATTTACTGACTTCACCTGGAGTATATTTTATCTATTAATCTAGATGCTCATTTGGTTGCATTTTTGTGCTTTATTTATCTGTCAATGCAGGCCTACCCATAGCTGGTTATAATAGGTACATGTAAATTGCCTTTAGTTCCTTTTAGACAATAGTGCCTGAGACAAGGGTGAACCATAACAATTGCAGGGAGGTACATGTATTTTAATACTGATTACCTCAAAGTTTTCCAAAAGTTACTTCTAAGGGCTTTATTATGCACTCTTCTTATATATTGCAGAATGAAAGTACTACTGTGCAGTTAATTTTTTAATAATGTCATATTTCTCACTCTCTATCTTTTATTAATATCTTTCTGGGATTGCAACATGTACTTTCCATTGAGACTGGAGTGAACCCTGTTGCCTGAGAAGCATCAATGCTTACATACTACAAGAAGCAATGTCCATTTACGTGAAGTCGTTGTTGCAGTTGTAGACTCGCAAGGTAAGATAATTCAGTTCAGTATCACTTGCCCTGGAGCCCTGCGCTTACTTTCAGGTTAACAATATAATGTCATTCTTTGAAACAGTTGAGAACATTTGCCAATAATACCAAAGATTTAAAGACTTTTCATTTGTGGA
>JAHPZR010007001.1:52500-56352 GCA_019787425.1 Platygyra sinensis | reverse complement strand
ATTAATTATTAACCCTTTTGAAACACTCAATATCAACACAGTGCTTGGGCAAATGTACTAGTCCAATCCAAGTTTTTCCACAAATGAAAGGTCTTGAAATTTCTTTTGGGGTATTATATGCCAATGTTCTCAACTTGTTTTCAAAGAATGACATTTATACTGTTAACCTGAAAGTAAGCGCAGGGCTCCAGGGCAAGTGATACTGAACTGAATTATCATTACGCTTGGTGCGAAGTCTACAACTGCAATCACAACGACTTCACGTAAATGGCAACATTGCTTCTTGAGTACGGCTATGTAAGCAGTGATGCTTCTCAGGCCAACAGGGTTTCACTTCCTGACCAGTCTCAATGGAAAGTACATGTTGCAATCCCAGAGAAGATATGAATAAAAGATAGAGGGAGTGAGAAATATGACATTATTAAAAAATTAACTGCACAGTAGTACTTTCATTCTGGCAAATATATCAGAAGCGTGGCCTAATAAAGCCCTTAGAAGTAACTTTTGGAAACCTTTGAGATAATCAGTATTAAAATACATGTACCTCTCCCGTGCAATTGTTTATGGTTCACCACCTGTGTCATCAGGCACTATGGTCTACAAAGAACTAAAGGCCATTTACATGTACCTATTTGAACCAGCTATGGGTAAAGGCCTGCCTTGGACAGATAAATCAAGTCACGCAAAAATGGCAACCAAATGAGGCATCTGACGCATTTAATAGATAAAATATACTCCAGGTGAAGTCAGTAAATGAATAACCAATGAGTAATAAATGGAGCGAGATAAAGGGAGTGGAATTGATTGTTGTCGACTGGGCCTATACATGTAGGAATCGATGAACAATTAATTTCCTTGATTGTCAATAAATTGGGTACCAGAAATTACGTTAATTTGTCCTTTTACAAGTCAACACTGAGAAACATGATTGAACAAAATTTTGTCTGTAATGGTTTTCACCGAGTCATATCAATTATGCACCTTCATTAATATATTAACATGGCCTCAAGTGACTTTTTGATGTTATGTGCGAATTCTCCCGTATGCTTTTGTAAAGGAATACCAGGCAATTTGCAGGGAGAATCAAGCACTTTATCCAGAAAGTCAATTAGGGCTTTTTATCCTGGCAACCCTTCGGATTACAGAGGCCTCTCTTTTACGATCAAAACGAATCATCAACACAATCGCAAAAACAGAAGATACTTACAAAATCAGTTGGTGGCTGTTTACAGCTTTCTTTGAATAATCACTTCTGCCTAACCAAGTTTGGCACCTTTTGCCGTTTAAGGTCAGCTGCTTTAGGCTAGGATTTTGAAAGGGGCCATCTCAAAATATGCTATAGGCATGCTCAAGATGAAAAATTCAATCAGGCAATATATGAACAATAAAATGATCCTTCGTCAATAACTGTCCTTCCATAGGATGCCTGGATTGCCTTATCTGGCTAACAGCCTGCTTTACAGGTGCCAGGTGATCGAGAGAGCTGCAGTGCAGTGTAGATGAAAGACTTATATGAATTTCAGTTATTGTATATATGATTTGGCAACTATCTTTAAGTAAAAATGTGAATAGGCAATTTTACATTTTAGATTTTTGTTGTTTTTCCATTTTGGAGATCACTCAATTAAATATAGGGTAACCTCACAATTTTCCCCTTTTACAAGAGGTGTTTTTTTATTATGTTTTGACGGGGGGGGGGGGGACAGTCTTGAATAAAGTACGGTACTGCATTGTGTTGTATTGTAATTTTAGTATATTTTTACGGGTAGTCTATTGCGAAACCGTGAATTTGATTGGCCGTATTACCGTTTTTTTTTTTTTTTTCTATCTGCTTGACTAGAAACAGTTGCACGCGTGATTGTACATGTGATCCCTTTTTCTACATGCAATCAGTACAAAGCGCATGGCCACGTTTTGAATCTCCTGATGTGACATAATCAAACAGTTCTTTTTTACCGCGTTACTGTGACCTTTTTTTTTCTTTTTGTTGCAATGAGAGCCTGCCGTACCATTTATTACTAACAACCTTAGACTACTCGGTCCACTGGTGTTTCTCTAAAGAGCAGGCTCATAGTCGAATTGTTAAGTATTGTATAGTATCAGTGTGTTTGACCAAGTTTGAGTTAGATCCCTGAGTTACGAGAAAAATTGCCAGTAACGAATATTTTGGGATGAAGTCCGATTACAGCGATGGGATGACAATGTTATATTGTCAAGTTTTTTATCAATCGATAACACTTGTTAGCGTATACTAAAACAGTGGATAGCATTGAAGGCACGCTCTGATTGGCTAGTCAAACTCTGAATATCCTTTGCTATTTACCTCTGAGCAACTCGGGAAAAAATGGTGTCCTGGCTTGCATCCACGACTAATTATTTGTGGTCATATTATCTCACTGTTTTAGTATATACTAAGACAACTATTCACCTCAGCGAATAAACTCTTTGCGGCTTGGTGAAAATCCCCTGCCAGCCACCTCCACTTCCATGAATAGCTGTTAAATATTCTTGAAGGCAGTAAATTTGTTATCGATTGTTAGCAATTTTTGCCAATCAATAGCGATCAATATAAACATTTTCTGTGAGTTCGGTCTGAGTTTCTATGCTACGTCTGACTGAACCGAGAGCCTTCATTCTCAAGAGTTCTGGGCCGGGTTGTTCAAAGCCCGATTAAGCTAACCCAGGGTTAGCGAGAATTTTTATCTCAGTTTTGTAACTTTTTGGTGAGGTGTTCTGTTTATATTGTTTAGCCTTGAGTTTTGACTTGTAGTAATCTCAACCTACACCAAATGTTAGAGGCGAAAAACATTTTTAGTGCTTCAGTTAACGTTTAACCCTGGGTTAACGTTAATCGGCTTTCGAACAATCCGGCCCTGGTAAACATAGTGATACTCACTGTTACATCACCAATCATTATTAATGTGCCAACCAGAGGTTTATTGGCTGTCAAAACAAAAGATTCTTTTGTTCTGTGGTTGGCAAAATTTAAATTAAAAAAAACTTGTTTGTAAACGGTGAGTATCGCTATACCCTCTCAAAGCTCTGCCCAAGCATCGTCTGCTCTTTGCAAAGTCCTGTAGGGATGTGTGTTAGATGGTTCTCACTGTTCATCAACAACAACATTATTAGAACTGCAGGGCTCCACAGCATTACACAGTTGTTCTGTCCTTTTTTTAATAACATTTTCGTGGTGATAGCTAACTTACAATTCAGCTCTCAAGCGCTTTTTTTCGCCTGGGAAAATAATAAGCCTCAATTCAGCTTACTACGTGCAAAACACGAACAAAAAATTGCGAAATGAAAAGCTACCTGAGCTTACTGACAGTACTTCAAATATTCATTACCTGCTACATTTTGTAGCAATGAGTTTAAAAGCAGCATTTGCCAGTATCAGATCGAGAGATAAGAGAAAAACTTACCGGCCCATCGTCTCATCCATAGCTCAGGAGTGGTTCCAAGAGACCTTTGAAACTGTCGTCTCCAGGTACAAGCTCAAAAAGTAGTATGTAAACACGACGAGGCAAATGAAACTGACGAGCCAAATTATACAATCTAATAGCTAAAAAATCTTACTCGACCCGAAGATGTAGATACTATCGCATTTACCTGAGAAATAAACAAAAAATAAAACAAAAATAGCCATCTTAACTTGCATTGCAACTAAATTTTAACTAAAAGGTAAAGATATTATAAAATCGGAAATAATTAAAGCTTGGGGCCTTGTTCGTTCGGTTCCACGACTTTTCTCAACTTTTATCCGGTAAATTCGCTCTGGTATGAATTTGTTTTCGTTTATAGAGTATCACGGTTTTCCAATCAATTGGCTATCCAAGCCATTCTTGCTAAAAGTTT
>JAHPZR010007001.1:5000-47500 GCA_019787425.1 Platygyra sinensis | reverse complement strand
TTTGTCAGTTCATTAGGAATTTTTATGCACGCTCCTCATGCTTTTGAAGCTTTTTGGAAAAAAGCTTTGCAATTTAATGCGCTTGGTTCTACGATCCAATTTCTGAGCTCCAGTAGATTCATTATTTGAGTTACAGTACTGTTAACTATCTCTGCAAGTTTTTATTAATTTTATAGCTGACGTAACTAACTAAGTTGGAACCCTGTGCGCTCAAAAGGAGGAAAAACAATTTCTCATATCGCCCCAACACTCATCATACATCATGTGAACAATTTGTTTCATGCAGTGTAGTGGGGGGGGGACAGCGGGGGCGGGGAGCCCGGAGATTAGGGGGCGGGAGGCAGGAGAGGAAAGGGCGGGAAGCGGAGAGGAAAAAGCGGGAAGCGGGAGTTCTAAGAGGGCGGAAGCGGGAGAGAAATGCGAAATGCTAATTATTTTAATTTAACAATGCGTAGAATAATTTCAAAAACATCAACCTAAATTATATTTGACTTGCATTTAACGTCTTCTCAGTCACTATTGAGACTTCCGAGCAAACGAGCCAAACGAAAATTTGCGCATTGGACTGAAAAACAGGCTTACTCCGGTGAAATAGTAAACCCGTTACACAGTGGTTAGGCCTTCCCCTTTTTTTCTCTGTTTACGGTCGTCCGACCGACCCAGATTTTCGCGTTTTCAAAAAAAAAAAAGTTGTGAAGAAGGCAATGACATATTTGACTGGTTTATCAGCTTAGCTTAGTTTGCCATCGATTGTAAAGCCACACATATGTTGTGACTGATTTCTTAATGAAGACTTCTACAATTACATAATTTCAAGAAGTCGTCCCTTTAATCGGAAATGCTGACAATGTTTTGTGCTGGCACTGCTGTGGATAATTTCAGGCGAGATCAGCAGTAAAAAAATGGTGGCCTTTTGTTTACGGTTGGACCTCGCCATAAAGGGAAATCGTCATTTTCTCGAAGACGAGTACAGTGACCTATCATTTTTTTCTTTTGTTTTGAATTGAGTAATAAATTTCTCTCCTGATTTAAAATAAATATGGACTAATTCTCAGTGTAGAAAAAAGGCGAGTCTAAAACACAGGTCACAAAACACAGGTCACTGTTTCACCAATACTGGAACAACCCTAAACCTTTACTAAACATTGCCTTAATGTAGTATTTAGGCCTAAAAAGTTGTCTTAGTGTAGTATTTAGGCCTAAGTTTAGGATTAGGAAGGGGTTAGGGTTGTTCCAGTATTGGTGAAACAATGATCCGTGACCTGTGTTTTAGACCCGCCGATAGAAAAAGAAACAATCGTCAGAAACGTGAATTTAGTAAGCAATCGTGACTATAATCATGGTGCTATTATAGGAATTTAAGGCAGGGTTCGTACTGTTTTGAGCTCTTCAAATTCTCTGACTTCCCATGACTTCTTCCATGACCTTTTCAAGTTTTACATTGTCCTTGCCTTGTAATCCGCAGTAAATAACCTATCAAACAGAACTTTAATTTTCCATGACTTTCAAGGACCAACAATTAAATTCCATGACATTCCAGGTCTGGAAATAAATTCTTAAATTCCATGACTTTCCAGGTTTTCCATGACCTGTAGGAACCCTGTATGGGGTATAAACGAGGTGCTGTTGCTCCTAAACGAACATGCATGGGCATGGGATGGGGACCCCTCCTTTTTATTTAAAAATGTAAGTTTCTATAATATAAACAATCAACAGGCAAAGTTTGACAAAAATCTCAGTGCAGGCTCTAGTTCAGTAGAATGACCTTAATTACGACGTCGATCTTTTCTTCCTCCATTGTCCTAATGTCAACTTTGTAACCTCGTCTTGTCGTTTCCAGGCTCCGCAGATATTATGCTAAAGTCTGGTCTCCTAGTTCTAGACTTCTCCTATTTTTTCGGCTTTTTTTCTCTTTTCCGACCGACCAACCCAAAATCAGAAAACGTATTCAACAGTAAACGAAGAAAAAAAAAGGATGGCCTTACGTCATATAGGTCATAAAATGTCAAGCGGCATGAGTGCACTTGTTGCGTAAGCTGTCAAATTGCAAAAAAGTGAGACGAGCAGGCGATTTCAAATCACGGGACGGGAGCAGCACGGTAAAGGGCGGGAGGCGGGAGATAAAGGTACGGGAAGCGGGAGAGCAGGGTACGGGAGGCGGGAGGTTCTGACCCCCCTGTCCCCCCCCCCACAGTGTATGTTGTCCTTCAACCCTGAAATAGTTTACAAAACTTAATTAGAGGGGAGGAGGTACTTCCTTGTATGGGCTGTATAGTTGTGTGTGGCCTCCAAGGGTACATCCTCTGAGACCCAGTTTACAAGAACTTGGCCGCTTCGACTTTCTCATGACCCAACTAGCTGCCCCTGGGTCTACGAGGATGCCAAGGGTATGGTTTTACGGGGGGTGACAACTCTAACAAACGTTGTTTCGGGACAAAGCCAAAATTGTTCCGGGAATCTGAAGATTTCTGCGGGAATCGGGACACTTAGAAATTTTTCCGGGAAACGCGCTATAATTCCGGGACATTGCAGAAAAAAATCGGGACATCAGAGGAAATTTTATTTGATATTTCCCAAAAATTCGGGAGGATGATCCAAATTTCCGGGACGACCTAATTTAAGACCTAGTATTGCTCAAACAGGGTTTGTTAGAGTTGTCAGCCCCCATTGGTTTTGGAAAACAATGAGAAGTCAAAGACTACTGCACGGCTGACATAAAGTCTTATATTTAAAACAATATTTCAGCTGGCCTGGCCAGCTAAAATATTTTATGTGTGTATGTTGCCTAGGTAGTGGTACTGAGTATACACTTCACTTTCCTAAAAATACGCATTTCTCTAGCTTGGTCTATTTTAAACTGTCTGCTTCAAAATTAACCTTTCTTGTTAGAATGCAGATAGATACAAGATGACACAGAAATCACTGCAGCCTCCTCATATCTTTGCCATTGCTGATTCAGCATATCAAGCCATGCTGGGTGTTGGAGGAGTAACTCCCAAAAGCCAGTGTTGTGTGATCAGGTGATCCTGAGCAGATTAGTTGGATCATTTGTACCAAAGGCATCTGCGGCAGAGCTCTCAAGTTGATTTGTTGACAAAGAGTGAGATCTTCGACAGCGTATCCGTTGTTTGTGACGCCGCAGACGTCATCCGGCTAAGGGGTCTGGTGGCATACTCTCTGCGGAAATTTTGAAAAAAATTGTATCTAAGACTTGTTTTCCTTCATTCCGAGCAGAAATTTGATGTTTTAATAACAACTGTTTAGATCCCAGAATTTTGTTTTTTCTATTGGACCAATATCAACTCTTTCTTACATGTATCTAGAAGAGCTTCTTGAAGACTTTGAGTAGTCCCTCTTTCGCTTTGTACGTCCGTGAGGGCACAGGCGGCCCAAGCTCTCGTTGTGAGGAGTTATTATTTTTTTTTAATCTTTAATTATGCGATCGTTCCGTGACATAGTTATCGCCGTCGTCTACTGTTACATAACGACCGAGTTTCATTACGCGAAACGTGACTCTGTCTGACTCTGGCCTTTCAGCATTTGGAGGTGTTATGTTTCAACGGTCTGAATTTACAAAGGTTTGTATGGGAAAAAACGTTAATAGACATTTTAGCCGAAATTTTGATATTTTCTCAATAAAAATGACTTACCTCAATGCCTTGTTGTCTTTGCTATTGTCATCTTGCTTTTCAGCGCGATCCGTAGCCTTTTAAGCGAGTTATCGCTTTTCGAGTTTCCTCTCCTAAGAAAGAGTAAAGGCTACACACTCGATTCTGGACTGACTCCCGCTCGAAGCGAAAAAAAAACACTACAAGCATGCCAGCCGCCCCAATTCCTCCGCAGAATTATAGTACAGGGTTAAGCGCTCCCTTTCAGTTAAATTCCAAGCCAAATTCATCTCCACAGCGCACGCTACAAAGCTCTTTATCGAAGAAAGCTAGCCATCCGGGCAGAGACATCATGCTGTCGGGTCCAGCCATGGACACATTCGAAGCCCGAGTGGAGTGCCGGGCTAACAAATTGACCCTGACCAGGGGATGGGACCATGGAGCAAAGTACATGGCCTGTCTTGAACTGTGCGCTTGAACTGTGCGCTCCCATCCCCTGGTCAGGGTCAATTTGTTAGCCCGGCACTCCACTCGGGCTTCGAATGTGTCCATGGCTGGACCCGACAGCATGATGTCTCTGCCCGGATGGCTAGCTTTCTTCGATAAAGAGCTTTGTAGCGTGCGCTGTGGAGATGAATTTGGCTTGGAATTTAACTGAAAGGGAGCGCTTAACCCTGTACTATAATTCTGCGGAGGAATTGGGGCGGCTGGCATGCTTGTAGTGTTTTTTTTTCGCTTCGAGCGGGAGTCAGTCCAGAATCGAGTGTGTAGCCTTTACTCTTTCTTAGGAGAGGAAACTCGAAAAGCGATAACTCGCTTAAAAGGCTACGGATCGCGCTGAAAAGCAAGATGACAATAGCAAAGACAACAAGGCATTGAGGTAAGTCATTTTTATTGAGAAAATATCAAAATTTCGGCTAAAATGTCTATTAACGTTTTTTCCCATACAAACCTTTGTAAATTCAAACCGTTGAAACATAACACCTCCAAATGCTGAAAGGCCAGAGTCAGACAGAGTCACGTTTCGCGTAATGAAACTCGGTCGTTATGTAACAGTAGACGACGGCGATAACTATGTCACGGAACGATCGCATAATTAAAGATTAAAAAAAATAATAAACTCCTCACAACGAGAGCTTGGGCCGCCTGTGGTGAGGGAGAAATGGCTGTGCGAGATCCTGGTGTCGTAGTCTACTAAGCTTCTAGAAGTCAAATGGAAAACATGACTTGTTATTCAACTGAAACGAGAAACGCTGGATCTGCACAAGCAAAAAAACTGTTCTAAGCGAGTACAAACTGAACAAGGATTAAATTATTATACCATAAAAGATTATAGTTTATTATGAAGGAACTCCACTAAAGTAGAAAGGAATCTTAAATGCGTGAGAAATAAAAGTTTCAGCATGAGAGCGTAAGATTTGAATTTGTTTTGCGTGAGTCTCACGCTCAATGCATGAGACTTGAGAGCTCTGCTGCGGTCGAGTGTCAGCCAGTACTCTTTGATGAACACTGGTTTGACATCTTGATGGCTACCTAGTCAACAATCACTCAGCCGACAGTCAGTCAGAGTAAATTAATTTTACCAGACGTGCAATTTCAGGGTTGATTGGTACATATGAGTTAGTTGGCACATGGCCAATTATCGACCGACTGTTGATCGAGTGTGGGTGTACAGTGAAGACCAAGTGTCAATCAAGATGTCAGTTGAAATGTTGATCAAGGGTATCCATTGACACTTGACCATGGATACATTAGGTATGCATGATCTTCAGTTTAATTCTTAATCTTCATGCATGCAGAGATATAGCCTCCTATGTAGACATTCTATGGGCTCATCATGCAATCTTCCTTTCCTCCCCACAATCGTCTGCTGAAATCAAGGGAACATTCCTAGCCCTTTGTCCCGATCACGGCTGTGGACTTTGGACCCAAAGATCAGCTGGAGATCACATGAAAATTACTTTTAATTAGAGCCAATCGGTGCCAGCTCATTTTGTAATAAAAGCTAATAAACTGAACATCAACGCTTTCAGAGTAAAAAGTTTTTTATAAATCCAGTCAACATTAATTTTGTAGACTTACGAGTACTTCATCATTTTCGCTGTGAAATAAACTATTAATAGTTTCTCAAAGAGGATTTAAACAGATTATCATAACTGTCTCATATATTCGATGAAAGGACACGTCAGTAGTTTGGCGTTTTGTAGCCATTTCTCAGGTCCCAAGCAGGCTTCCATGTTCTTTATTTTTCTTCACGCATTAATACCTTAAGTTACAGCGTCTTGCCAATTTGAATCGATGGTTTTAGTGTCCACATAATCATAGAAATTATGGTCACGCTGGTGTCGGTTGAACTTCTCTGGGTCTAAAGTCCGCAGCTGTGATTGGGAGTTGGACTCAAGCAAACAAGGGGCAAGGAATGTTCCCTTGGCTTCAGCAGACATTCATGGGCGAGGAAGATTGCATGACAAGCCCAAAAAATCTTTGTGTAGGATGGTAGCAGAGATACTGAGCAAAATGATATGAAATTTTCAATGATGAACAAATAAACATTAAAGCATCTCACGAATCAAAACCTTCTGGAAAAACACATATTCTAGTTTAATCAATTAACCTGCAGTTAACCTGGTGCTGGGCTGTTCCTAATTCACTCTGCAAGTAAAGAAATACATGCAATAAGTGTTGTTCTTTCCAAAAATTCCAGTTCAGCTTGATTCTTTCCTTTAAAAATGTAGGGCTCTGAAACTATTTGCACCCTCGGATTTTCAATGACCTATTGATTCCTCTTGGTGGCTATGGTATTTTCTGGAATAATTTGCACAAATAATGCTCTATGCTTCTCAATGCCTTGGCCTGTTTAAGGTTCTAGACAGCCTAGCATGTACTTTTAAAATCAACTACCAACTACATGTTCTTTACAGTGGGGAGAGTGGAGCAGGCAAAACAGAATCAGCCAAACTATTGATCAGTCAGCTTGTTGAATTATCAAGAGGAACTTCTCAGTTGGAACAGCAGATCCTACAGGTATTACCCTTACCTTGTGTGCTGAGATGAACTGACTTATGGATGTAGAGGTTGATTTTTGAGCCAGTGACAAGGGACACTGTGTTGTAATGTATATGTACAGTTCCTCTCTTCAGTTGTAAGTGGACCAGCAACAGGGGTGGCTACAGGACTGGCACTGGGCAAATTGAAAAGCTCTGAAGATGATTTTGCTCATCTGTGGTTTGACCGTCTAGAAGAACGTTTTTCTTACAGAGAAGTTTACTTAAAAACGTTTTTCTTGCCTGTTAAAAAGCAGTTTGTCCTCCTGCTTAAAAGGTTAATGAAGCCTGGGTGGTGCATGCTGGGGACGTTTTTAGTTTTCACAGAACTCACAATATTTTGGTCAAGTGACTTTTACAACGTAAATGAGTGAATTATAGAACAACTGGAGTCAAGTACGCCTGCTCCCAGAAGTATTAAGACTAATGCTTCCAAAGACAAGATTAATATTGTTATTGAATTGATAACTTGCCCATTAGGTGAATCCTTTGTTAGAGGCTTTTGGAAATGCCCAGACTCTGCTGAATGACAACTCGAGCAGATTTGGAAAGTACATTCAGCTGAAATTCCATCAAGGCATGGGTAAGAAATTCTATCCAGCTGTCTGTCTATCCATTCATCTGTCAGTCTGTCTTTCTTTCTGTCTGTTTGTCTCTCTGTCAGTCTGTCTTTCTGTCCGTCTGTCTGTTTGTCTGTCTGTCCAGACATTGGTTCATTTCATACCACATTTGCTTTATGCAAGCATTCATGTACTTTTGTTCAGATTTTCTTTCTTCATTGGCTCAAACACAATGTACATTCCACACTTTCTCCTTCTACCTTCCTCACTTTGTGACATTGGTTGGTATATTGGTAAGAGTGTTATCCAAGGTGGGTAGGTTGGTCAGAAGGCAGTCATGTTGGTTGACAGCTTGGATGGCTGGCTAGTGAATCGGAGAGTAGGTTTCTAGACTGTCTAATTCTGATAGCTGGTTTACTGTTCAGTAATATCATTTTGGTTTGTTGTGCAATCAAACTAATGTTTTCAATTTTTGAACACTTTTTAGATTTTGTCTGTATTGTAAAGTGCCTTTGAACTTGAGGATACTGGTGCTATAAAATCTTCATTAAATATTATTATCTTTTTATCATTATCATTATCATTAACATTATCATGTGTCATTATTATTGACATTTATTAAAATGTTTCTTCCAAGATTTAGTCATTACCTTAGTTTGTTATTTTCCTTTGGGATTCTTTAAAGGTTGTCACAATAATCTAGGATCATTTAAGATTTAGTTGTAATATTAAATTATTTTACATAATTTGTTTTGTATTTATATCAATAATCATTATATTTGTCCTGAAATTTTCAGTCATTGGTGCCAAGATTTCTGAATATCTTTTGGAAAAATCCCGTGTTGTTCGGCAAAGCAGTGGTGAGGAAAATTTTCATATCTTCTACTACTTGTTTGCTGGTCTCGTCCACTGATGAACAAAACAAGTATGGACTAACCAGACCAGACAAGTATAGGTAAGAGTAGAGATGAATCATATCTCCCCTATGTAGTTGTCCTGTTCATTTTGCGATCAAGCATCTCTTCCTTAGAGAAGTGTTGGTTAGTGCAGTTTTACCTCTTGATCAAATAGTCTAGTCTTTGCTAGGGACATTGTGAACATTGTGATATTCACCAGGACACTTTACTTTCACAGTGCATCTCTCCACCCAAGTGTATAAAAGGCAAGGGTGCCAGTGAATGTAATGTTGGAGGGTTACCCTGTGATTAAAAGTATCCCATTCAGGTGAAGTAGAAACACTCCTACTTGCTTTGTACTATAGAAATTGGAGAAAGCACCATGCTATTGGGCCACATGGCTTGTATGTAGACCTCCTCCTTATGCTTGGATGAAATACATTGTGGATAAAAAGAATCAAACTTAACATAATCATAACTTTCTTGTGCTGGGATGAACATATATCACTTATGAGTATGATTAGAGAAGGAATTGGACTCACATGTGTCTGACATGTAATATTATCATCATCATTACCAATGGCCCCTGACAATGTATACTGAATTATGTTGTAGCTTAAAGTGAAATTCGCACCAACACCCCATCACACAGCACTCACAACTATGTAATTAGCATACAGCACAAGCACCGCACATATGTATAAATTAGGAGTTGTTTGAATTAAAACATTCAGTTTGTTCCATGTCACAAACCGAGTAAATAACATGGTGGCAGCGGTGGGACCAAGTCTTGTGCATGGAGACATCACAGAAAGAGGACGAAGAGGGATGGCTTAGTATAACCAGAGGGCTTCACAGCCTCTTAGAGAGTTCTCCAGGGGGGAAAAAGGGTTTGTGAAGCCAAGGCCTGGAAACAAGCATCAACCTTGGATATATGGTGAAGTTATTGGAAGCACTGCATCAAGGTCTTGCACAATAAACCCCTCAGTGGGACCAGTTTGAAGGAATCACACACAGATTAAGAGAGGCAAAGGCTGAACCAGAGGAAAAACTTGAGGACTGCTTGGAAACTGTAGATTCTGCCTGAAAGTGAGCTTATAGAAACAGATCAACCAGTGGAGCAGGAACCAATACCTCTAAGTGACCAAGAGCCTGTTTCTATGTTACAACGCGCAATGAGACAGCGAAGGCCTACCTCAAGATTCAGGGACTTTGTTATGGACTAAAAAAGAACTAACTAGGATTGTACTGTCAAAACAAACTTTCTTGAGAGATCAACTTTGATGAATAGGTTTAATGGATTTTCTATTATAACTTAAGCTCCCAAAAGGGGAAAAGTGTTACCCAACGTAAATATGTCACACTTTCGCACCAGCACCCATCACACAGCACGCACAACTACATAATTAGCATACAGCACAAGCACCGCACATTTGTATAAATTAGGAGTTTTTTGAATTAAAACTTTCACTTTTTCCATCTCACAAACCGAATAAATAACGCCATGATCCTAAGACAGATCAAAGTCCAAATCAATAAACTAGACAGTTGGGTTCATTTTGACATAAAATTCACTTAACGGCATAGTTTTATGCTTTTATGCTCAGATACCTGTATGTTTTTAAAAATTTGTTGCTGTTTTGTGGAACAGTTATTTGTTTGAAGGAGCAGCAAGTATGAAGAAAATAAAGAAAAACAAATCAATGTTTGATGAGCTACTGAATGCTATGGACATGGTGGGCTTCCTTGATGAGGTACATTACCAGGAACGTTTTCACTCTCCAATTCATAGACTTCTTCGTATCCCGCTTGATCATTCCATTTCTTGGATAAAGAAGTTTCTTTAACCTTGTAGAATGATCTTTTACTACCTTTTAAGGATGGTGCCTACTAAATACAAAGGTTTTTGCACCAGGTTAGGACCACATGGAGATAGTTAGCCTTGAATCTCAACAAAAATGCTGACATCAGCTTTTTTTTTAAAAAAAAAAGAGGGAAAGGATATTTCCTCGTAGATATCCTTAGAATTCACTCTTGCATACAGAAAGGCAAACACACTTTAAAAGATCTTTAAACTACATGGCAAATAGTAACATTAGAATCACTTTTTGGTACGTTTTGAATAACAAAATCGTTGCAAAAGCGCGTTTAGTGTCTCTGACAGCCTTCCTCTGGTTTGACTAAAACACAGTCAAATTCCTTTTGCTCACAACCGGAAACTAATCACATGTTGAATAGGCTTGCCACTTCCATTTCGCAACATAAAATGGAGAGGCAAGCACGCGCTTTTTAAAGTTATTGATATTTTTTGCAAACTTTTATGGTGCCCGTTACATTTTTTCCTGTCACCTTCCAGTACCCGTAAGTAAGACATTTGGGTTTTTGCGCGCACACTATGCCATCTGCAGGTACATGTTTGCAGTTGGATTTCAGTGTAAATTTTTAAAGATAACAGCGAGGTTTTCAGCTGGAAGAAGTTAACATTTATTGGCTAGCAATATGCTGCTATTCTGGTGCTACTGGTTTAAGTACAGGTTCATTAAAATTGATTTGGTCAGAGTAGGAAAATTTTGCTTTAATTTTAGTCGTGCACTCGGGGGCGTAGTTGATTGCGTCTTTTCAACCCCAGCGCGTGCACATACTTAAACCATGGCTTGCAATGGCTTGAGCGATGTGCAGAACGTGTGCACACTAACAAAAGTAGGCACCCTCCTTAAGGTGGTTCAAAACAGTTTCCAGCACTTTCCAAGACGTAGATTTTGATGTGTCTTAATTACAACCCTTTGTCAATTGATGCTGCAATCATGGTATCAAAAACTGCCCAATCACTGGAGAACGCAGTATTATTTTCGTGACACAATAGGTTACCACAGCAACACTATGACCTGCTAAAAGCAGCCATAATTTCACCTTTAAGCACTTATATTTCAAAAACGGCTCAGTGAAATTTTTTCTTATGATAGTTTCTGTACATGGGGTTCAGAGCCACCTTGAATTTTAAAAAAACTAACCCCATGTACAGAATTTTTTTAAACTTTGCCAAAAGTTGCATCCTATCCTGCTGATCAAAATTCTATAATAAGAAAAAATTTCACCGTGCCGTTTTTGAAATATAAGCGCTAAAAGGTGAAATCAAGGGTGTTTTTAGGCAGGTCGTAGTGTTGCTATGGTAACCTATTGTGTGACGAAAATAATACCAACGTCGTTCCACAGTGATTGGGCAGTTTTTTGATACCATGTTTGTAGCATCAATTGATAAAGAGTGGTTATAATGACACATCAAAATCTAAGTCTTGGAATGTGCTGGAAACTGTTTCAAGCCACCTTAAGCTCTTTGCTTGTGGTTGGCGTAATAAGATTTTAAATCATTGGAATAAACCAAACTGAGATGCTTGGGAGAAAAGGGGGAGATTGATAAAGGGTGTGGGAAGTCTATGCAAAGTTAGAAAATAGATTTTAATGTTATGGGATTCTCAAAGTGGCACTTAAAGTGGCAAAAACATGAGATGCATAAGGCCTTTTTCAGTTTATTAGCACAGAGATTAAGTCTGAGAGGATGGCTAGCCCTCTGCAGACTTGCCATAATTAGTGCCTGTTTACCAGCTTGTTCGAGGTTCTTGCCAGGCTTTCACAGCTACCCTAGTGACCCAGTACCTATTAAAATCAAACTGTACTTCACCCTTCACAGTCCCCTACCTATCACCCACCTCTCGTGAACGAGGACGTAAGGGGTTGGGCTTTAGGAGACACCCAATGTGGTACTATAGGAGTTTTTTTTTTCTGGACAGTGCTTCCCCATCCACACAGCTTCCTTCTCTGTTTTTTTTTTTACAGCAAATCGTGTTTTCTTATAGGTTGTTTAGTCTGTTATGTAATCAAGATTGCTGTAATGTTTTTATACTTAGGAGCAGCAAGATATGTTTACAGTTCTTGGTGGTGTGCTGAACATGGGTAACATCGCATTTGAGATGGATGAAAATGAGGGCGCCATTATCAAAGAAGCTCATGGACCTTTGAGGACAGCTGCGGTTTGCAAACTTGAACTTCTTGGAAAGCTTTAAACGATAAGAGATTTGGGTTTTCAGTCCTTGAGGCGTAACTTGAAAACCTTTCAACTGGAAAAATTGTTGTTGATTGTTTGAAATAGATAGCCATCCTATAAGTAATGTTTCAGAAATTTTCATGTCTCATGTAAATTCACGTTTGGGACATTCTTGGGAAAAAAAAGAACTAAAGAATATAACGTCATTAAAGTCATCACAAAACATCGTCTTTCAGTGTTTTCAAATTTAATATGAATTCAGTGTTAGAAGCAAGACTACATTAGTGTATTTTGTGGTAAATCCTCGTAACAAGGCTGTCGGAAATCGGGCTAGTACTTGCGTACTTTTCTAAAATCTTCATACAAGCTTTTCATCATATGCATAATCATTTAACTCTATTGCAAAAAACTTTTCCGAGACAAATGGCCGACCAATAATTGATTTACCTTTCTTACGCGACAGAAACTCCTGGGTGTGGACACGGAGAAACTAGCGGAGGTGCTGACTTCCACGACAACTACAACACGTGGCAGTGTGATCAAGAGAAGATTGAAAGATCATCAGGCCATTGGTTAGAAAGTTGAAATAGCCTCATACTAATTACTGGAAACCTAAAGATACTGGTCCACATGTACATGTAGTACGAGTTGTGTTTAATTACTCCACAGGTGTACCAACCCCAGCTGTAATCTAAGATCCTCTTTTAAGAGTTTATTAGAAACCTCGTTTTAATCTGAACTCTTAATGGTAAACGAGCCTTTTCAGTTGTTTCTCCTGAACTGTGGAATGAACTGCCACAAGATGTTAAATTATGTACCGTAGAGATTTTTAAACGCCAACGCAAGACTCCTTTTTGTTCAAGCTTGTAACTTATAATGCTTTATTTTATAAGTAGTTTTAATGTTATTTCGTTTTATGTTTCATTAGTGGCATGCAGCGCCTTTGAATGTTGTAGAAAAGACGCTACATAAATATGTTATTTAAGGATGTGGTTTGGCGGCTTTTCTCGTCCCATAGAACATTACAGTTATTACTAATTGACCCTAATTGTCTGTCACAAATATTGTGGGCGTCTGTTTTTCTAAGCTGTAGTGTCAATATTACTTTGCTGTTGCTCTTCCAACAATGATGTTTAGCTCTTTGTATTCAGCTTATCACAAGTTTATTTATGTCCAGTTTGTAAAATTGCTTTCTTCAGTTTAGTGTGTCTAGTATGTAGAGCAAAGAGATGTTTTACAAGATGAGTGACCGTGCATCTTACTTCATAGATGTTCGTGATGCGACAGCTAAAGCTTTGTATGGCCGTCTGTTTGGTTGGATCGTCAACAAGGTGAATCAACTTCTGGCTCCACCAATGGCGTCAAGAGGAGAAGAGGTCACAGAAATAGGTACCTTTTCACTTGATCGCTTGGGTCAGAGTAGATTGTAAAATGCCAAGCTGGCTAGTTTTTTGCATTTCTTGGTTTAGCTTTGTATTGTTTACAGTGTATTGTTGAACTAGCCGAAGGGTTGATGACGTCTCGACATTAATATGGAGTGGAGTTTAACATCAGTGACATGCTTAAAATAAATTTTAATTCCCAGACTTAGTTCCTTTGTCTTTCTAGGCATCCTTGATATATTTGGTTTTGAACATTTTGAGAACAATGGCTTTGAGCAGGCTTGCATCAACTTGGCCAATGAACAACTCCAGTTTTTCTTCAACCAGGTAAACAACTCTGATGGAGCGCAACTGTTAAACAGAAAACTAAACTACGAGTTCTAGTTTACTATGAACGAAGTAAAGAATGAGCAGTCTGATAGTTTAAATAGACACCATAAAGGATATGTGGGGCATTTTAACCTAAATATAAAGGATATCTTTTTTTAAGGTTAAAGCGCGCCCGAACTTTTGTCTTTTGACAAGTCAAAGACGTGAATGCCTGGCGATCCCTGACTGGATAAAAAGATAGCCATTAGTGTCTACTAAAATCCGTCATAATCTGCATGTCATTTTTCTTTGTGAGGTAGCTGATGCTTTGACGTGTTGTGGAGCCAAAAATTATGTTTTGAAATTAAGTTTTTTAGGTGAGCTTAGTTTTGGCAAGTCAAGGTTAACGCACAGATGTGGAACACTCGGTTCTCGAACGCCTTTTCCGTTTACCGTGGAAACGTTTTTTTTTTCAAAAACAAAATTTTTGGCTCCACAGTACACGTCTGGCCTAAAATGTTATTGGTGGATTGCAGGAATCACTCCACAACGTTATCATTCATTACCATGCTGTAGACCGGCAAATACAGTCAATTTGTTTGTACAATCACAGGGTTCAGAGGAATAACTTCAGTTTTTCACTTCGTCAACCTCGTACATGTTGCTTGGGTTTTTGTCGCCTCTAGATCTGTAAGGGAAAAAGAAGCAGTCTGCAACTAGAATTTCCATCACAGTATATCAAGGGAGAAAGCGTAGCTTAAGGTTTTCTCCACGCCGAGTTTTTTTTTCCGAGAAGCAACTTTGAGACTTGATCATGGACTCGGTACATTGTGATGAAACACTATTGCATGCAACCCGTAGGTTCGTACAAGATACATAGCATTCTCAATACTATAGGTTTTTGGGGGGGGTTTTACAGTTTTTTATTGTAATTGATATTTCGCTGTCGTTTTCACACTGCAGCACATTTTCATGTGGGAGCAGGAAGAATATAACAAGGAGGAATTGATTGGACAGGTGTCACATTTGCGGACAACAAACCTGTATTGGTGAGTTCATCTGTGTTCGTCTTTTTTCTATTGGACATCAGCTTGATTAATCTTGCTTGATCATTACCTGTCTATGTATAACTTTTCTGTAGGTGGTAAGTAAGATAACGGTGATTCCCATGGTCCACAGGATTTATTTTTCAATAAGCCCATCGGACTGCTAGCGTTACTGGACGAGGAGAGTCATTTCCCACAGGTTTGTGCTGTTTCCTTTCCGACTGTTTGTTTGTGTGAGATGTGAGAGGTTTGTCTGTCTCTGTCTTAAGTTATCGTTCAGAATTTATATCAGGAGTGCACAGGTTCCGTTGCTTTTTGTAGAAACGGCTTCTAACAACTTCGTAGATGCATTGTAGGTTTTGTGATAACGATTGAAAAACTTGGTTGTTTTGTAATGTAATGTAATGTCACTAGTGAGACAAACATACGTGTCCTCTTTACATTGCTTTTTTCGCAGTGGGCTCGGACATCAGCATACTCATGTAAGGGCGCCAATGGCAGCCGCTATCACGGCATCAGCATTGAAAATGTACCGGCACATTAGGCGAAAAATAGGCCCTTTGCAGTTTACGATCACATGGTACAAAAACCGCCATGCTGGAGAGCAAACCGCCCACTGGGATATCCAAAACAAAAGAATATTTAGATGAGTTGCTTTTTTTTGGAGGTCCCAGTGGGCGATTTGCTCTCCAGCATGGCGGCTTTTGTACCATGTGATCGTAAACTGCAAAGGGCCTATTCAATGCAAGATCGCGGGGCATTTTTCCTCTTCCTTTTTCAGTTACCTGCTTAAAGAACGGGTTCTTTGTTGGACATTTCCTTCCAAATTAGCCCTTTTGCAAGTGCCCTGGCTCCCGTATCCATTATCAAAATTATAACTTGTACTCTGTCATTCCACTGAGGGTCGAGAGCTACTAACATTGTTTCCTATGTGTGTCTCATAGAGCACAGATCATTCATTTGTGGAGAAACTGTCGCAGAATTGTGGAAAGAGTAACGTCTTCATCGAGCCCAAACATTCTAACACTAACATGTTTGGGATCTGCCACTACGCTGGCAAGGTGAGAGATAATGAGTATTAGGTCTACCTTTTTTCTTATATTTTACCTTGTGCCCGCCAGTAACGCTAGATATTTTGCTCACCGGTTTTGTTTTTTATTTGTATGTGTTACCCTCACTGCTTAAAGGGATGGAAAAATTTATGAACGAGCCGCGATTGGTTTGGTTTGAATTCGAATTGGATGAGAAAGTAGCGCCAAATTTTTAACCGGTCAGAAATGACAAAACTGCAAATTATGTTCGACTGTAGAGAGAAAACCTCGGCGTAGATGAATAGATTTTGTTTACATGTGAACTAATAGAATTAATGATCTGTTGAATCACTCTCGGTATTGTAATGTGTTAGTCCTTCTCGTCAAGCCGAGATTTGGCCAAAAGCGATATCTAAACGGTACTTCTCTGAAACAATTCTGTATTAATGAGAAAATAATCGGATTCAGGAATATGGGAACCATTTTCGGTACGTTTTGACTTCTCCATGAAGTATTCCCACACGTAGTTTTCTTTTCTTCTCTGTGCTGAGTGACACGACCGTCCCTGACTTAACAAATTTCGACACACTCACGGTTGTTTCGTGAGGAGAAAACTGATGACGCCTTGGGTTGGGACGTGGAAGTGAGAAATCCCATTCTTTCTTGTATTCGATTCTGTGTTGACTTCCGCAGGTTGAATATGACGCCACAGGATTCCTCGAGAAGAACCGTGACACCCTACCACCGGCTGTTATGGATATGCTGAGAAAAAGTGATAACCCTTTAATTGCCACAGTCTTTTCTGGTAAGCGTATTTAAGCTACATGCTTGCAACGTTGCTCCTAATAATATCTTTGTCATTCCCACCACTGTTAGCCTCTGTTTGGACCTGATCACCTCCGCTTATTTATTGCGTACTGTTCTACAATCACAAACCATCATTTTTAGATTTCCTCCACCATTAATAAGTCCGTACAGATTTTAGGGTGCGTTTGTGTGACTTGTATCTAGTGGTCGATTACTTTATTTTATTTTGTGTATAGTATTGTCTTCACTCAGTGTTATTCAGTCCATCTATAGATAACCTTGCACTTGCAACATGTCCTCAGATCTCTCCGCCTCGATTAGGTTATAAGCTATTTGCGGGGGAAAGTAATGAATTAGCTATATTTTTGCAATTTTCAAAAAATTTATTGTTGTTGATTACATGATATTGCCAATATCATGTAAACAATCGTATTTAGAAATTGTTTATTGACTAAGTAAAATGTATTGAGTAAAACGTGTTGAGACAATTGAGTAAAACAAAGATTTTTCGGTTTGTACTTTTAGCGCTGTCATTAGTTTAATGATGCAATAACGTATAGCTTTCATTATTAAAGTTCTCCATGCCTTGGTCGTAACCAGCGTACTAATTGACCTCTTTCAGGGACAATAACACGAACTGGGACACTGGCTCTGCAAGGACGAGTAAGCAAAGGAAATATAGTCAGAAGAACTAAGGTGAGAATTGAGTAGATGCTTGAGTAGTGCAGGAGTCAGAGCTCTTCGTATCTAAGGTGCTCAACGCCGCTGCTCGATTAATCTTTAGGATTCCCAAGTTTGATCACATTTCGCCCGCCTTATTTCATCTTCACTGGCTTCCTGTGGCTTATCGCGTTCATTTTAAGCTGTTACTTTTGGTTTACAAATCTCTTAACAATCAAGGCCCACAATACATTCAAGAATATTTGCAGCCATACTCCGTTACTGGTCACGACCTACGTTCCTGCGATCAGGGCCTCCTTAAGATGCCCAGAACTAATTTCAAGACTTTTGGTGATCGCGCTTTTGCCCGCTCCGGCCCATTTCTATGGAACAAACTGCCGCGTGAAATTCGAGACAGCCAGAGTGTAGTCATTTTTAAGTCCAAGCTTAAGACATATCTGTTCAAGCTGGCTTACAATTTGTTGTAACATTTTAAATAGTTTTAACATTTTAATATTTTTAAATTTAATCGTTTAATATTTTTGATATTCTTATATAATAGTTTGTAAAGCGCTTTAGAATATTTTTATAATTTTAGCGCTTTAGAAATGTAAATTATTATTATTATTATTCATTTGTATCTCCAGCGAGAGTGATTCAAGCCGGAAAATTCTTTACTGATGACGTAACTCTATGACAGATCCGTTAATGGTCTCTCATTGGCTGTCACCTGGTTACCATTTTTTCGCTTGCAAATTACGACCAATCAGAGGCTTTTGATGGATCTCTGTAATGCTACACCATCATTGTAGAACGTATGAAATTTTTCAGCTTCAGTAGTGGATATCTCTCCAGGAGATTATGTCGCGCAGTGGAAGAAGTCTGCTTCCAACGGTGCAGATTGTTTGACGTTTTTGGTTTCTTTTTTACGAAAGTTATGATCGTGTTGTACTGTCTTTTTTTTAGAGACTGAGTAAGACGCGCCAAGGAATGCCAGCCACCAAAAAGCCGACAGTGGGTGCGCAGTTCAAGGTAAGCGTTTTCCATCTTTGAGATCAGAATAAGAATCGGCGATTGTTTCGTTATATGGTTTAGCTGGGGATTTCATTATGTCATTTTGAACTATTTTCAATGAGAGTACAGGCCGTTAAAAGTGTATTAGACTTTTCAGATAAATTGTATGTTGCAGTGTATGTTATATTTGTAACTGAAGCACTGCCGTTTAGAGGTATTGGTGACAAGTTAAAATAAATCAGTTGTGATGATCGTAATGTTTTTCTCATACAAGACATCTTTAGGGATCCTCATGGAAAGAATGACAGCTGCCAATCCGCACTTTATCAGGTGCATCAAGCCAAACAATGAGAAGGTACCTGACTTGATATCTGTCGCCCTTGTCCTTTTAACTAGAAGCTGTGTGCTGTGTTTCCATCGAGTTGTGCAACTACGATTCCTAACCAATCAGCGGGCGTATTTCCTTTGGGCTATTTTGTATTGTTTTTCATTGTGTTGTTTGCAGATATCTGACAGTCTCGATCTCAAGTACGTGAGAGAGCAGGTAACAATTTCAAATGTTCATTGGAAATGATCCGTAGTTAATCGCGTACTTCTATTAATGTCAGAAAATAATGAAGTGAAGTATATCTAGCTCAAAAACAGATGACTTGATTGATGATTATGTTGAAACTCTCAAGGTTATTTACCTTACAGTACACTGTCTTTGTCTCCAGTGAAGTCAAATCGAAAACAGAGCTTTCGTTGCTTATTAGAGCGCAGAGGGCCGATACAAGCAGCTTTTCTGTTGTATGTTCGAAATATAAAGAAATGTATGGGAAGTGCCTTAAAATCGTAAAGTTATATCGAGTAATGTGTACGTTAAAGCTCAAAATAAACGTAAACCTACCTCAGTTGTCGAGTATTGTCGTTTCTACGGCTTAAAATTGCGTTCAAATTCGCCATTTTGAGCCGCAGAAACGGTAAAAAATAGCAACTGAGGTAGTTTTACGTTTATTTTGAGCTTTAGCATAGACAGTACTTGATAGAAGTTTACGATATCCCCATATATCAATATTCCCATACATTTTTTGTATTTCGAACATACAATGAGACACGCTACTTGTATGGCCTCCCTATGATCAGAGTCCCTTTCTCAACTGAAGGAAGATCTTAACTCTTTTTAGTAAGGGACTTGGAGGAGCCCCGTTGCTGGTGACAAATGAAAACTTTTGACCTCCCTAATGAACGCTCACCTTAACAAACTGCTGTTTTGGTTATTTATTAGCTGGCTTACACTGGTGTATTGGAGACCACGCGGATTCGCAGGGAGGGCTATGCACTGAGGATATCTTTCACCGACTTTGTGGAAAGGTCAGTTGCGATTTATACAGAACGCAATACTGAGTTAACTGATAACAAGAACCCTAAATTGTTTATCAAAAGCATTTAACTCCAGTCTTCGTACTATAAAACGGCTAGGAGTGTTGCCAATCGCTCTCTACACGACATTAAAACTTATTCTTAGTGCCTGACACACCTCTTTGCACCCGTACTCTTATAAGGACGTGACTGCTCTTGCTAACTATTTCACTGAAAATGCGACCATAACAAGATTCGAAAGGAGTACGATGGGATTACCAAGCGAGTACCATATCTACGGCATTACTGATGCCTGGTTCAACACTTAACATGTAGATGCTTGTATTTTTTGGCTATTAACAGGTTATTTACAGATGACTTATCTTTTGATATACCGGTACCCCAATATAAAGAATAACCTTTGTCTGTCTCAAATACAATCCTCTGGCTTGCCAAGGCGCAGTTTTAATCCAGAACCCAGGTTGTGTAAGTTGTCATCAGATGTCACTATCATTCCTCTCTGCAGCCTCGTTCTTTTTAGTTTAGTCGTCTCCGTACTCGAATGTATTACATAACAACGTCATTTATTAATATTGGACAGAGCATCAAAAAACTTGATGGCTCGCTTAGACAAAACTGAAGAACATCCGGTGTATACTGACTCGTTGTATATATGTCCTTTCCTCTTCTAATTTTTGGGTCAATGTTTTCTCACCGTCATCTAACCATGCTTTGCCATCGTTTTTCATCTCTGTTAGATACAAGCTTGTGTTGTATACAGCAACATTACCCGGCAGTGAAGGCAGCTGCAGACAAATTCTGAAAAAATCACGACTGAAAGACTGGCAGATTGGGTAAGAGGAATACACAACATGAAAATGAATGTCAGTGATTTTGAACATCTCACATTTTCTGCACAAACTTGCGCGGAGGGGGGAAGAGTACAAAAGCCACAAGATGGAGCAAGAAGTTTTACAGTTGCTCTCTGGCGTGTTATTCTAGCTTGACACCAGTGACTTTGTCTGTGGGCAATTGGCCAAATGTGTTTGCTACTTGATCATGAAGCTTCACGGAAACTGAGTTTTCGAAACCTGTTTTTCACTAATTGTTCAGTATTTCGAAACCGGCTCGAGGTCGAGGTCCATCTCGATTCTAGGAACTTCACGGTATGCATATAGTCTTATGTGTACCTTTTTTCGTTCAATTCTCAGACGTACAAAGGTGTTTTTGAAGTACTGGCACGCAGAAAAACTGACGGAGCAGCTCCAAAAGGCTCAAGAAGCTGTAATCAAAATACAAAAAGGTAAATGTCATTATTTTGAAGAAGCAGCCTCTCGCTTTTATGGAGAGATCTGCGTTTACTTAGTTAATATTACCAACCCGGCCTTCATCTCTCTCTTCATCCTTTGAATTTTCGTGTTCTTGTTTCATTCCTTTTCATAATAATAAATCACATATTTGATCAAACAGTAAGGTCCTACAGACGAAGTGGCAAAACTTGCAAATATTTTCTTTTGTTTTTGAAGTGGTTCGAGGATTCCTAGCAAGACGAAGATGTAATCGACTTCGGGAAGAAGCCGCCATGAACGCCAAGAAAGCCGCCACATTTTTGCAGTATTCCAGCGTCTATGGAAATAAATTGTTTCTCAAGCAAGAAGAATTGCTGCAACATGATAACAAGAAAAAAGAAGGTAAATGGTAATTGAAGAGTTTTTCTTCAGAGGCGCGGAAGTGCTCTTCAATGGGAATGGAAACTGAAGCTCCGTCAATTTTTGGATCATAACAAAACATTTATGCACTAACTTGACTTATGAAAGGTAATTTTACAACAGGCGAGTTTCAAGGAGTTCTGTCACGGTATAATGAATTATTTTGGCCACGTGCAAAATTGCCCTTTATATTGAAGAAAACCAGAAAATAATAGTTCACTAAGATAGAAAAACACTAACGAGATAATAATAAACCATAAAGAAACAAGGATGGTTAAGGATGGAGAAGATTAACACGGATTGCAAATTTAGGCTTAATGTTTTAAGATGCGCAAACTGTGACTTAGCTCCCTAATTGAGGAAATTCATTCAATACAACTGGCGAAAATCCAAAGAAATCAAAACTGCCAAACATAAACCCGCGTGTTCTCCATTTTGAAATCGAATTCGATGTTAATTAAGTTTGTGGTCGTTTTACTTCATAGATAACACCATGCTTTTTTTGCTCTAGAAATCTTAAAGAAGAAAAATACAAAATATGTTTCGTTGCAATTCCCGACCACTCCTGTTATGGAAGACGAAGATGACTTTCCACCACCCCCACCGGATGCTTTGGGATTACCACCCAAGACAAGTCATAGATCACTTGAAGAAATTCAGGTATTCAGAGATGTTGATGACAATAGAGGACAATAATTTACTCGCGACATTCTATTTTTTTTATCTTAGAAAGAAAGTTTTTTGAGCTCAGCAAAATATGAACCTGAAGCGTGGGATATGAACGAGCCAAAACGCAAGGGGCTGGGGATTGGGAAAGAAAAAATCCCAGGGGAAAAAACCCTCTGTGGACAGACAAGTGGCATGCCAACTGAAACAGAATTCTCGAATCTGATTGGTTCTTAGCACTCGTCATATTTTAGTCATTAGACGGGTGCATTAGAATGGGTTTCTTTATCAAACGCATCTGTTTTTTTCTAAGGCCAAAGTTAATCACTTTGTTGTTGTGGTTTCTTTTTCCAACCTTGTTATAGTTAACAACTATTCACCAAAGTGGAGGTGGCTAGCGATGGATATTTACCGAGCTGTGTAGCGGCGAGGTAAATATCCACGCTAGCCACCGACACTGAGGTGAAAAGTTGTTTTGGTATATACTAAAACAGTGACAAGCCTAAGAACGTCTGCGTGGGAGGCTATACAGACGTGAGCATCTTTGAAAAAAAATTTACTTGTGCTTATCTATTCCAAATTCCAGTCGAAATCATTTGATTATGTATACAAACTTGGCAACACTATAAATCCGACTACCATTGCAGCAGTAAAATACTAGGTCTGTTTACTTTAGTTAGCTCCGAAAGCGCAGGATGTGGTACAAAGACTGTGACATTTGACTATTTTATGAACTATAACGAATCCCTGATGTGCTCACCCTTTTTGATCGGCGGGGAATCTTAAAAAAAGGATATTTGTTCTGATTTTGCCGCTGGAATTGCTTTCACTTTTGTACCTGTGAGAGTTCTGGGATCTACGAGAACCGCTTTGGAAAAATCTGGGTTCGTTAATATGAATTTCTACGTTACTAAACAACTTTTCTACCGAGAAATATGAGCTTAGTCTACTTACGAGAAAGTACATCCGATGTAACAAAAAATCGTTTTTGCAATGGGTATCAATTGAAACTGAGTTCTGTTCTATTTGTCGTTGCAGCTTGATGATGAGCTTCTGACTGATGACCTGGAAGATGAGGAAGATGTGTTTATTGGCCAGCCTCATCCGATCAAGGGCGGATTTGGAGCCGTGGCCAACAAAGCAGCGTATGTCTCAATTAGTCCGAATCAGTCTGTCAGTCTGTCAGTCAGTCAGTCAGTCAGTCAGTCAGTCAGTCAGTCAGTCAGTCAGTCAGTCAGTCTGTCAGTCAATCATTCAGTCTGTCAGTCAGTCTGTCAGTCAGTCTGTCAGTCTGTCAGTCTGTCAGTCTGTCAGTCTGTCAGTCTGTCAGTCTGTCAGTCTGTCAGTCTGTCAGTCTGTCAGTCAGTCAGTCATTCAGTCAGTCAGTCAGTCAGTTAGTCAGCCAGTCAGTCAGTCAGTCAGTCAGTCAGTCAGTCAGTCAGTCAGTCAGTCGGTCGGTCAGTCAGTCAGTCGGTCAGTCGGTCGGTCTTCCTGTCAGTAAGTCGGCTGGTTGGCTGCCAGTCAGTGGAATAGTCAGTCAGGCAGTTAGTTTGTCGGTCAATAGTAGAGTAGATCAGTTGCTTGGTCGGTGGGTCAGGGCCCCCAGTACGCCACCTCACGCAGTCCATGTCAACTATAACCCATCCATGTCATAATAATATTAGTCGTTGTAATAGTTGGTTTGTTCTTCCTGATAACAAAGTTCGTATTAGCCTCAATTCAGCCGTAAACCAGTCCTAGCCTAGACCTGGTTTAACTGATATCAACATACGTCATTTGGCAGCGCCGTGCAATGGTTTCAAGAGACCCAGGCCCCCAAGGGAGTTGTACAAGACGAAAGTGGAATGTTCAGCGAGTGGTTTCATGGGATCATTTCCAGAAGGTGCAGTCTTGCCGCGTGAATTACATAAACGACATAAAGTAGATTGTCGTGATTGTGCTAACTCTATTTCTAGGGTATTTTCTGATCTGCTGGCATTGACTTTATTAAACTTATCTGGGAATATTAATTTTATATATTCCTTGTCACAATCGATGTGAGAATATGATGAAAGATCAAAAGAATGTTTTGATAGTGATGAATTTTTGTAATTCTCGTCAACTGTTTAATGTACATCGTATTACTTTATAAATTAGAGGTAGATCTCTCATTAAAAGAAGGTTGTTTATCGATTAGGAGATTGACTATTTCCTGCTCATATTTTACACCTGAAACCATTACGTCTACAGTTAAGAGTTTCCTTAATTTAATTTTTTACACCCCAGTGTGCGTTTGTTTGTCTGTAGGGAATCTGAGCGCCTTCTCTCAAACAAGCCAGTGGGTTGTTTCTTGATCCGTGTTAGTGAAAGTCGGTTTGGCTACAGTCTATCTTTCAGGTGAGCTGGCTTACTTTATTTGTATTTCATTAGGTGGTGACTAGCGAGCTAAATCCTTCCTCTGCTGTTGGGGGGGAGGAGGGGTAAGGGAAAAGTTGGGTGCCTTCCTCTTCTCGAGTTTTGTTTCGTCACATCAATCACTGCAGTCTGAGTAAAAACACTTTTTGAATTGTTTGATTTTGTAGCATACCTGGACATATAGCTTGTGCATGGTAAAAATCACTCCTCCCCCTTCCACCGAAACCTCAGCTAAGAATGGGTTTCTTACGCTAAATGGCGTTATGCGTTTTCGTTGAAACATAACCAGATATGGAACAATTTGAGTTAACCATATTTCCTTCGCGAGAGTCTTTCCGCCCGAAATTTTCTTAGAAATCTGTGGACTGCATGTACAGTCGCCATGCTAAGTTTAAAATATTCAGAACATCCTCGCGTTATTTTTGAACAGAAGAGTAGCATTCGGAGACTCAGATGAAAATGCGATTTGTGAGATCTGTTACTTGCTCGTGCTCCCCATGCAGACAACTCCATGAGGGTCTTTTTAACCTGGTAGTTTATTATATTTTTACGCTAATTCCTTGATGGCTGCTCTTGTGCGCCGTATTTATGTCACGCGATTGATGTTCACAGGGTAAAGAGCCGCTGTAAACACTACATGATTGACCAGACTCGCTCAGGGAAGTTTGTTATCGTAGGAATGCCACGAGTCTACAAGTCTCTCAAAGAGATGGTCACTATTCATAAGGAGGTACAAGCTTCTATCTAGTCTAGTTGATATTACATGGTTTAAAGTCGGATATGGTCGTATAATAGGCCATTTCCGAACGAACGAGTCTAAGTGCGAAACCTTTCATATGAAAATGAGTTCTGCATGCAGTTTCATTGTCATGCAAATCAATGTCATTTTCATAAGAATGGTTTCGCATTTAGACTCGCTTTGAAGCAGAGAGACAAGGGAACTCGGAAATGACCTATAGAGTTTCACCCTCAAACTTACCGTTGAACCCACGTCTTGTGATTCTAGGGGCGCGTTCGTTTGGGATCAATCCGGAATAAGAATAATTGGAATAATGCAAGTAAGCGTTTGTTTGGGAGCTATTCTCACTCCGGAATACCTGGATTTCCAATCCGGCTATTCTGCTCCCAGGAGCAGAGTAGCCGGAATATATTCCGGAATATATTCTTATTCCGGAATATCCCAAACGAACGCGCCCTAGGTGAGATGTGATTTTTTCAAAAGGAAGGCTGTATGAATTAAACGTTTTCTTTTGTTTTTGTTTTGTGTGTCACACAGGAACCAATAAATACAGAGGGAGACATTCTAGGTGTACCATGCGGCCAGGTTAGTAGCTTTTACGGTACATGTGTCCTTTGGTATCGCTTTGCCATATATTTTTTTCTAATTTTATTTTGCAATGCACTTAAATTACATACAATACAATATGGACTTACAAGTTACAGCTAAATATATAGAGGATATTACACGGTGGCGAGAAGATATGAATTTTATGTTCGCTTCGCTTACTCGTGAGATATTCTTCTTGCCACGAGAACATAAAATTCCTATCTTCGAGCCAACGTGTAATGTTATTTTTATTATATGGAGACTAAAGCAAAAGGCGGGAATCGTGACGTCATTGAACGATACGACACTCACAAAGGTAACATACGGAAAATACGCCACTCGGGTCCCGGATGAAGTGGCGTATGGAATCCACGAGTGGTGTAGTTCCCAGTAAAACACTCTCCTCCATATAATAATTAACAATTATTCTTCTCAATCTCGGTGAATAGTGGCAGAATATTTACCGAGCCGCGAAGCGGCGAGGTAAATATTCTGCCACCATTCACCGAGATTGAGAAGAATAATTGTTTTATTATATACACAGGAAGTGATCTCAACAACATTTTCAGAAGGAAACCATTAAAAATCGATTTAATTGACCTCTCAAAACACTGGCGAAACGCGAGTTTACACCCGCCATTTTGTTTTTGTTTGGCTTTCGCATTATTCACTCGGTAGGGGGTGAATAATGTTCATTAGCCAGAGATAGCGAACCAATCAGATTGCTTAAAACACCAAGATCACTGAGTGTGTATATACTAATATACAATATAAACACTATACCTAAACGCTACAGCTACTAACAAATACTCCAACAAAAAAGCAAATGACGAAGTTAACCCAAATAATTACCTTGGGCTATAACTCCTACTTTACACTTCTACTTACATCGCTACTAGCTATACAAAACTGGATTAAGGGTTTACTGACATTTGAGATTGGCTATAAATTCATCCGCCATGAAATAGTATTGACAGATAAAAACAAGGAGATTACACAATAATTGGAATGTACACAAAAAGGCAACAGCAGCAGAAAACAAATGCTTTACATTCGTATCAGCATCATCACTACGGCTCTGAAAGGAATTTTTCGAAAATAAATTTATGCTTAAGGTTAACTAAAAATTCATTTACCGATAACTCATCATGTATTAATTTCTGATTGTACAAATTATAGTTGGCATTTAAAAAGGTAAAATTGAACTTTCTGATAATGTTTGACTCCTTGCTAGAAGTGTCATCTGCTTTGAGAAGGTCATGTACGAGTTAGATGCCGCGATCAAAGCAGTTAAAAATACTGTAAATACCTGTAAAATATACTGTGACCGTAGATAAAAATATCTTTGTTGTTGAATAAAATTTGTTCTAGGCCGGACTGGTTTGGGAAAGATTCTACTTTTAATTCCAAGAAATACAGGAGAATCAGTTTATAGCACTGAGGTAGCCCAATCTGATCGAAAAAAGCGTTGCCAGTTGTTACTGACCGTGAGTTTTAGACTGTTTAATCCACGCATTTGATTATTTATTTCTTTTAGGAATCAGAAGAAGAGGCAGATTATGTGGAATTGTTACCACTTGGAGAAAATCAGGTGATTAGAAAAATTAGTCTGTTCTTAGGTTCCGTTCTTAGCTCTTTTGTGACATAACTTCATATTTAAGTTCTAGTGTTAACATCATGAGGAAGACATAAATGAATTTTTTTCAGGCTTTAATTTCACAGCTGCTTAAGTTGTCTGTATTACTGCGATGGTCATCAATGTCTTACTCTCTTTCTCCGCAATTCAAATATATGATCTTTCATACATTCATTTGAAGCGTTAACATAGCAGTTCGTTTAAGTGGCCTAGTAGGAAGAACTTGTTTTCATCGAGAACTTTCCGGCGTTTCATCAAATTGTGTTTATTTGATTTCTTCAATTCCCAACTTTGGACGGTCTGTTATCTCACGGCAGTCGTACAGGTAGGCCATTTCAGAGTTGCCTCGTACCTCTGTGTCAAAAGTAAAAACCATTCTTCACGCGAAACTGTTCAGTGATATGAAAATCTGTTCCACCTGTAGATTTTGTTTTTTTGTGCTAATCAAACTCATTTTGATATGGCAGGTTTGGCTCGAGGACTCTTTTTGAAACAGAGACACAAGCGAGCTCGGAAATTGTCTAATTACACTCCTAACTACTCCTCACTTTTGTCCAAACTGAAACTATTACATGTAAATCTTCCAGTTCCTACTAATTATCAATACGTAGTGTGAATATTACTACTGATGGTACTGAGTCAAGCAGCTTATACTTAGAGAGTTCAAGAATGAACGTTTACTGTAAACGGCAAAAATTCCTCTCATTTTGTTTTGCTTCCAATTATCCTTAATTCAATCGAACACAAAATACAAATAAGTTCTCTTATCAAGAGCCAATAGTGGCTAAAACAGGAACGGAAGTTTCATTTTTACATAAACCTCTTTCTTGGCTTCTCTTTGAGTTAATTCTGGTTACGCTTTGCCCAAAGCTTTTATAACATTAGATATTTATTCATTTTTTTCTAGAAAGTTTCAAGAATTCGTAATGTGAAAAGGGACGACGACGCCCCACCCCTACCCCCTAAGTCTCCTAGGTCTCCTAAAGTCAAGGAAGAAACCTTACCACCGCCTCTTCCTGCACGAAACTACCAGGTAAGTAACAAAGGTCAATACCAAGCACACTGTTTACATTACTAAGGGAACGGATCCTGACTAACAGATCATTAGTAAAACCTAATTGACCACAAGAATGGTCCTGACTGTGGCAAAACGGCCAAATTTGATAAATTTTACCCGTACACTGGCGTCCGGTACTAAACATTTCTTGAGCAAGGTAGAGATCCAGCATCAGACAAGCCAAGCTGTTTAAAGCGTGGTCCTCTCTATCCGAACGTTTTAAGAGTATTAGTTTTATCACGTGTTTTCCGCATGGTCCAACCTGACAGATGAAAAGCGCGCACGCGCCCCAAAGGGGCATCCCTACAGCAACGCGGCGTAACCCGAATAGGCTAGTTTCGAATTGTGCAGAAACAAAAGAACAGAGTCGAGGTTCAGGGGAATAATTAGCATTTTGTATTGTTCATAACAAAGGAAAATGCAAATTATTCCCCTGAACCTCGACTCTGTTCTTTTGTTTCTGCACAATTCGAAACTAGCCTATTAAAACGTAGCGCATCCTTGCGTAAACTTGGGAGACCCCGTTGTAAACTTGGCACACTCCTTTGTAAACATGGCACATCCCTATGTAACCTCGTGGCACCCGTGTAAACCTTGGTGGACTTAAAGTAATTCCTCTGAAATAAAAGTGACAGTAGATTTTCGCTCAAACTTTGCCCACTGAATATTTATCATATGAGAACTTCAATTTTGAAATAAAAAAGGGGGCTGCCCATGCTCATTAAGGAGCAGTGAGACATTGAAAATGCCCCATTTTGGCATTGTTTAATGCTTATTAGAAGAACGCGTTCCCAGTAATAATTGTAAAATCTTTGTGACGAGATTCACGAGAACAAGCATTAACTTGAACTTGGACTTGAACTTGAGTACATTGTGTTGGACACATAAACGTTTTAAGTTTGATTTAGACAGAAAGCTGAGTTCTTGACTAAAATTTCAACCAAATCTCTTGACAAGGTTACCAAACGGCAAAATACAAAAGACCACAATGTATCTGCTATTTTCCTTATTTATTCAATTTTCAGCAATAGAAATCAGATTAGTTGATTACGATGAGTGGAAAAAAAGTTGGGATGCCCGTGCTCGTTGGTGAGCTATAGCCATTTTTTAGCTGGCAGGACTCAATATATAGGCAAATCCGCTGCATGTTTTTAATATGCGCGTGCAAGAGGGCGTGCTAAATGACGCCATAAATTATGCGCAGAAAGGATGTGCAGTGCAAATGTGAGGAATGACCTTAAGGACAAACGTGGCGCCCCCCTTGAGGCACCCCCTTCAAACGTGGCGCTTCCGGTAGTATAACTTACGTTGAACAACGCGAGAGGGAAAATTTCGTGTACAAATTATAGATGTTAGGGAATCTTGGCAGTCATTAACTCTGACTGGCAAGTGCGATCAGTTTCAAGCGGTCTGTTAATAGTAATTGCCTACACTGTACTTTTTAGGCTGGTCAGTTTTGCTACTACTTTCCCCTGCGATTGATTGATGGAAAAATTTACATCTTTCATTCATCAAGCACAACGAACTTGGCATTTTTTTCCAGCCTACAACAGTAAAAAAACAGGTCACCAATGTCTGTTACGAGTTACATGTCTTACTCAAATGTAATTGACCTTTCTTTTCTTTACAATGATTTTCTTTTTGGTTTACTGTAGGGTACCAGATTTCGCTGATCATGGATGAAACCTTCAATGTTAAAGTTTCTAGTTGTCGTATTTATAATAATTAATTTTAAGTCCATGCTAGTCATCGTCAGTTAGTTGGGATTCCTAGCATAGTTCTGCTTTGTTTAATATTCTCCGTCCTCGCTCTTAGGCTAAAAGAGCTGTAAAGTAATTTTTAACACACATCTCGTTCCTCGATAGGCTTGTGTCGTTCCTAGATCTTCTCGCACATCTGGGTAGACATCGACAAACGTCTGAAAATGGACGTATTGACGGTTCCGATCTTTGGACTAAATTTAATATTTAAAACAATGACCCAGTAACTGGACATATTTGTTTGAGTAGTTCGCACGCTCACAGCGTCACGAAAAGAAATAGGAATATTCCAAATGTAAGTAAATTAGAAATAAGCAATATTAGAAGCAACACCAGGAGCAGGTCTCCTGATAAGCGCTCAGAAATACGGTGTTTTCTTACGGGTTGTGGTGAATTTTAGAGAAAAACTGCAAGTCAATTTCAGCATGATGTTTGTAAAAATGTATAGTGAATTCAACGCGACTTTGTATTTCAAAAGATATCGCATACAATGAAATTATGTATAAATGGTCGGTTAGGTTTAATGTGTAGAATTAAGCAATATTTACCTTTTGACGAAAGGAAAGTCTCTTATCAGAGATAAATAAAGATCTGCTTTCTGTTGTACTTACATATCTTTTTTACAGTGTAAACTCGTCTTTTAATTGGGCAAGTTCTTTTCGAGAACTTCTTTTTGTTACTTGGGTGTTCCGTTTGAATGAGTGCAGTACCTGCTACAAAATCCGAGTGAGCCCAGAGTTTTCTTCACTGGTTGCTTTGCAACTTCGCTCATCGTTATGACAACCTATCGTAAGCACTTTCGATTGGACAATAGTATCCAACACTTGTAAAATATTATGGCTGTCTAACGCTGACTTGAAAGTGCTGTTAAATACAACGGTAATGTGAACCTGGACAAGCAGGGGCGGATCTAGGGGGAGGATGCAGGGGGTGGGCTCCCCCCCCCCCCCACCCTGAGATGAAGTCTTCTTCTTCGAATTCGCTTTTAAAATTTGTTTATCTCACTGGTCAGTGACGTCATTCCTTAGAGGTGTACTCCCTCCCAAGAAAAATCCTGGATCCGCCCCCGACAAGACACTTCGGCCGAAAGCCTTCTCATTTCTGACTAACAATAGATGGATCAAAAGTTACTACAACCGACCAATGACTGACTGCTGACAAACTTTACCATCACTGACCAATCACTTTCAACGGACCACACTTTTAACACTTTTCTGTCCACTACAAACACTATTCGCTACCCACACCTGGACGATCACACTAAACGAACTAGACTACTTAAGTTTATCACTAAAGAGCTGTAACCATTATTGAAACCTTAATTCTCCGTGTTTTTGCTGCATGAAATATTCTATCAAGATGATGTAGAAAGCCTTGTTGAAGCTTGTTGAAGGCAAAGGCTGGTTTATGATCGCTAAAATCCTCCAAAAAAACGTTCAGCGAAAATTGAGATAATTTGGAAAGCACTCTCCAGCAGTCGCAACGATCACAGCCACAACAATATCTGATTAACAAGGCTATGTCACGATTTGCGCATGTTGTAAGCTTAAGCTTAATTTTGTTTAGTTCCTCGTTTGTAATCCGTATTAATATTCTCCATCCTTACTTATCCTTGCTCCTTTAAGGTTTGTTATCTGGTTGATATTTTTCTATCTTTGTAATCTGGTATAATTTTATACCTGGCCGAAATACCCAATGCTGACTGACTCCTTGAAGTTCCATATCGACGATCGGAATGATGATTTGGAAGCAAATAGTCTTAAAGATTTTACAGAAAGCAGGTTTAATCGACCAGAATTGCCGCTTATTTTGATATCATTGTTTAGAGAATTTTACCCCTAAAATTTAGTCACGTTTTAATCAGGAGAACATGTTTCAGGACGTTTCAGGATTTTATTTAGAAATGATCAGACATGGAATGAAGTCATGGAACTTACAGGTGTCATACCCCAGGCCTACGTTTACAAGTACCAAAACTGTTACCGGTAATTTAGGAATTACTTCTACCATTCCAATCACAACTCGAAATACTGCTTCTCTGGCGAATCACTCTGGGAGATATCTACCTTTGATAACGTACACTATCTAGTTTTTGCACTGCATTCCTTTCTTTCTCGAAATAGTCAATACTCGGAGCAAGTCCCAAGGAAATAAGCCCAAAATACCCCATGATACTGTACAAACATTAAGAACTCACTTTTCAGAAAAAAAAGCCGCGCGAGGAGAGGAATTTCGCGGATTCCGGCAATACTGTTTCAGAACTTTCTTTAAGATAACTATGGCTTTTTGAGTCTTTTTCGTGAAGAATGGCTAATTAATGGGAGAGGTCAAGGTGACCGCTGACAACTTAGTATTACTAGCAATATAATTGTTTTCACAACGAACGCACTATAACTACTTTTTGATGATAAAATAGATTAATAGGAGAAAATACGGAATAATCTCCCCTCCCTTGAACTCTTATTAGTAAATTCATCTCTCATATCTGTGGGTACCGGACAACTCTTTCAACAAGGGAAGTTGTCCATTAGTTTCATCTGCACCACAAACAACTGTCACAGACGAACTGAAGCCACGTTTAAAATATCTCTATAGTGGTTCTAAATCACTTTCTCTTGGCTCCTAAGCAAGTTATTTGCCTTTAAAATCTCGGGACATTTCTCTATACACAAACTGAGTCATCTTAAGAATGAGCCAGTGGATTAACAATTGGATCAGTAAGGCACCAAAGCCTTTGTAAAATCCTCCAACTCCTTCATCCCTCCAGATGGAGCGGACACAGTCCAATAGACCATCATAGTTAGTAGACAGTGGTACCAACACCGCTGCCAGTGTCTAGATCATCGATGATGGTCCTTGTGCCCTGAACATAAAGCTGATTAAGAACTGTCTCCAGAGGATACAACAAGACCTCTGGGATGAACAGGGCCAGAAAATTGGCCACAAGCTCCGGGTAGTAGGTATGGACCATGTCTGTGGGGCCTGGAGGTTCTTCGTCTGATGACGTAGGGGCAGTATCGGGTGATGTGTGTATGCCCCTGCCCTTCATTTTCAAAAGTACCAAGTGTTGAATAAATGTACCCAGAATATAGGAGAGCAAGCCGTGAAGCACCGTGGGTAGCACCAGGGTCCACATGGGCAGGAGGCGACCATGTCGACCTGAAGATCTGTCCCAGCCTACAATGCGGTACATCCAGTCCTTTAAGCTGTCCAGTATGTTGTCTTGGTCACGTGTGAGGTCGCTCTAAAGGAGATAGAAGTGAGTACATAAGAAGCCAATCAAGACCAAATGATCTAAGCTGTCGGCGTTTGTTTATAAACAATTCTCCATCGACGTGGAAACACTCTAAGCGAGCGAATCTTTTACGATTCGGAGAAAGTTTTCTGTTCTTTAAGGACTTTTATTGGTTGATAACTAATGAACAACCAAATTCTGTACTTGGCTATTCTATTTGTAAGCAAGGCTTTGTACTGAAATGTTGCAGGGAACATTGTTTAGAACATGCACAAAGAGGTGACGCCCGCAAAAAAGATTTGGTTAAAAAAGCATTGTTTGCTGGCCCATCCTTCTCCAAGTAGCCATGTTAGGACACGTTATGTTAGTACGCAACAAGCTTGCCATTAACCACAGGCTTAGTCAACTTGTGACATCAGTCCACCAGAAAGTGTCCTAATCTTGTGTTTCAAACTATGGGTGTGCAGAGTTTAGTACGAAATGTGTGAGCGAAAGCGTGCAGAAAAGATAATTACCTTGACTGTTTCTGTTAAGCTTGCTGCTGCGACTGGCATACTAATGGCCAAACTTAACCTGCAAAACATTAAGACACCAGTATAGGGAGATATTCTGTCTGATGTGATTGTTCAGGTGAGTGTAAGCTGACACACTTTGGACAGACGAAATATTTGCAAAGAAGAAGTGTCATATCATGGAAGGTGAAAAGTTCAAGAAAATCACCTAACAGCTATACTGATGACTTGTAAACCCTTCAGTGATGCAGTCATTAATAAGCCTCAACAAAAACAACAACAACAACAACAACTTTATTTCTTGCATTAAATATACAAATATCACACCACCTGCAAATAGCAAGGCTAATGGAGGCAGGTGGTGTGTGGACGGCTTAAGATTTACACGATAGTTGAAATGAAAAAAAAGTACCATATTTGTAATAAAAAGGGTCAGTCATGAGAGAAATTGAGATAAGAAAATCGAGGCAGCTATTTAGATAAGCGGGGGCTAATATTTTTTTAAAATCAGAGATTATCGTGTTTAGGTCAGCATAACTATCCTGAACTTCAAATATTTTCAACAGAATTGCATGAACTTTTTCCTTAAAGAGAGATTTTGAAGAATTTCGTAAATTTTCAGGTATACAAAACAAAGTTTGGAGCATATCAAATAATGACACATGTCCTAAGCAGACATTCAGTCAAAGCTCACACAAACACTGCATTACATGTAATTTTTAACCTCATATACACAAGTCATCTAATAAGAAGCTTGCTTATGGCCCTCATCACACTCAATTCAAGAGCATAAGGATTGATTACCCTTTCAAAAGAAGATGGCCTCCTACATCTTTACAAGAACTCTTTCTATCTGGAGTTTCACTGAAAAAAAAACACAAAATTTAGTGCACTTTTTGCAAACATTAAATTCAGGAACCTTACTTTTTGGCTAAGCAGACATTCACAGTAAGACCCAAGCTAGGTGGGAATTCAGAAAATGGTGTTGTTTTGGGTGTGGCATGACCTGGTTGGGGTGTTTTAATCTTAAAGTTGGGGTTAACTAAATCTTCCTATGTGCTATTTATACCTTAATCTGTGACCATTTCCATTACTACATAACCATAATATTGAGTGCACCCTATGACTATTTTGTGCCTAGTACACAGGCTACCCATCTACTCCCTTTAATTTCTGGTACCATCTCAGAGAAGGATAGCAAATGTTTTACACAGGTATGCCCTTTGCAGACTGAGATATCTTCTAGATTTGATTCATAAGGTTAAAAAGCATTTTGTGAAGCTCTTTCCAAGCCCAACTTTTGAAACTTTACAAGCATTCTGAGAAAGGAGCATTACTTTACTGTGTCTAATATTGCTATGCTTTGTTATATATGGCAAAGTGTTGTGTTGTGTAACAGTGTTGAGCTGTACAACTTACTGAGGTAGATGAGTCAGACTACTAATTGCTGCTTCACTAAAGAAATTGACAGCGCACACAACATAGGTACTTCCACAGCCCTTCCACAGGGCACCATAACCCTGCAATGAAATAAGCATGATATTTATTGAACAAAATTTATGTCATCACTATATCAAACAGCACACTTAGAGTTCCAAGGCAGTCATATTCTAAAAGCTGGCTTCTGTTACTGTGCACCTAACCCCAAAATATTTTTTTCGCTTAAATAAATCTTTGCACCTGTTCGAAACACAGTGCGCCTTTTTAAACGTGGGTTGACGTCACAGACTGATTTGCATTGTATTAAGTCTTTGTAAACATGCATGCAAAGAAGTTTGTGACCCAGGAATTGACCCATTCCCCTCACTTGCTCAGTCGTGGAACAGACGATGGCCAGATTTCTTAACTTTTACCGCCTGTAAAAAGTCAAGATTAAGGCTAAAAGGGGGCAAAAAGGTGCAATGCGTTTCAAACAGGTGCAAAGAGTTATTTAAGCGAAAAATATTTTGGGGTTAGGTGCACTTCAAATAAGGTCTAGAAGTCTCTTCTGAATAGCATGTATGCAAATGTCAGAAAGAAATAGTATACGCCTGCATGCAGCATGGTTGGCTGCAACAGCATTGTTTTATATGAATGGTATGAATGCGCTTTGTTAGTTTCTTCCGTAAACAATGAGCTGTCCCACGATTCAAGTTAGTCCACTCATATTTCAATTACTAGTATGCTTGAGCCTTGTTCTCACTCTGCAAACCATAAACAATCTTTGCTGCCTGAAAAACTCCTTTAGTAACCTTTTAACTGCTGATCATTATTGCAAAATGATTGTAACATTACTTTGAAATGGTACAGAAATACCCTCACAGCAGCTAGCAGGCTTAGTTTTCCGACCTCATATCATTCAATACATATATTCAAAATTCAAAATACTTTAAACAGTGTTTCAGCACCCTTCAAATGCTGTTAAAAATATTCTGCTTTTAAAAATGCAGACAGTTATGTAGCAGTTTCAACTCTTTTCTTGGTGTTTTGAAACATGATTGATCAAACACTGTTGCTCATGTCTTATGTATCACTTCTACCCAGACATGTTCCATTTATATACATTCTAATTTGAGCTGACCTGGTTTCTTCTCACTCGGAGTAAGATCTGGAACACAGTGAATGGTGACAAGTGGTACTTCCTAGCACCATGATTTACCTAGTTGCCGTATATAAGTACAAGTTATACAAAAAATATCAAAAATATTATAGAAGTTAAAGTCCTAGACTGTTCACAGGGCTCCCTCTATTTTCTCATATTTTTCAAATTTGATTGTTGAATGCGTGAATAGAATCTCAAGAGTACCAAGCGGCAGCACAAAGTGGAAGACTTGACAGGGTAGGGGGTGGGGACTGAGAATAATAATTATTTTGGGGCTGTGGACATCAGCCATCTTTGGAAAACAATGAATTCCGCTTTCTCCAGAAACGGAAAATTCCCATTGGATGAAAGGCGATAAAAGTGTCGTCACCTTGACAATGGCTGATCATGATTATGACCAGGTGCCTTTTGAGGATTGCAACAGTTGTCATCACTGACGTGTGCTGTAATTCATAATGGAGCAGTTGCTTTTAAAATAGAATATTGTTAAGAGAAATTTTGGTGTTTCATCACTCAAAGATAACAGATGGAGGCTGCTATTCATCTTCTTCAGTCCAAAAATGTTGCAATTTTGCCAGACATCATTGAGGAAAGTTGGATATATCTCTAAGCAACAGCAAAAGAAATGCAAATGATGTGAACAGTTAAAAGAAATAGAAGAGATGAAAGAGCTTAGGATTCCTTCCATCGTTTTGTCACAAGGCAATGTGCTTCTGCTGAGTGGAGAAGCCAAATATAAGCTTGTTTTCGGAAGACAGCAGAGGACTAAAGTTTTGAATGCAAAATTCCAAAACATGTTATAGATTGCGCCACACTCATTGTAGTTGACAAGTGCCAAGACCTTCAATATGTAAGACGTCTTGCCAAGATTCCGCAAGCAAATAGCAAAAGAACGAGAGGAAAAAAAGAGGGAGGCTGTGAACAGTCCATTAAAGTCAACAAAATTTCAATTGAAGCTTGCAGACCATGGTAAACCATATGTGCTCCTGGAATATAAATCCAAAATAAAACTTCTAATTGGAAGGGAAATTTTATCTTTGGGCAAAGAAAAATTTGCTTTTGGATTTTTATCCAAAGTTTAAAGGTCAACCTCACCAATGATAAAATAATAACATGAAATGTACCTGGCATTGCCTCCTGAAGACTGTGAATGGATGTGTCAAAAACTGTGCAGCTAGAATACTACAAATCAGTATATATTTAGTTAGTTGCTTTATGAACTACAAAATTAATTTGGAAATTTACAACAGAATAGGAAAGGACTTCTAAATCTAAAGAAGAGACAAGTTCATCATATTCAAAGACAACCAACAAGATACTCCATAAAGTCAGTCTATCCATTTCATAGATGAACCACTGAACCTCTTGTCATGTTATGTCACACAGGTATTATGTGATCAAGTTGCATCATAACCCAAATTGTGGCTGTCATATATTTGCAATGGATGAATGGTTCTGGATGATGTCTGGTTCTCATTTCCAAACTTTTAAAACCACTTCAATCTCTTTATTTGAGATGGCTTCTTTCAGAAAAAAATGCCATGATTATATAATTATTCAAATTGTGCTCGTGCAAACATAATTTATGCAGGCAACAAAGAAGATTCTGTCACTGCTAATAAGAAAATGAAAAAAAAAAAAAACAGATAAAACCACAGGATAAGGATGTTACATCCTTCATGCTAACCTTCCAGTTCCAATGGCGAAACCAACAAGTCTTTGTGTACTTTCTGCCAAGAAAAGAATTCAGAAAAGTACGTTATTAAAGGAAGTTGTCACTCGAGAGTTGCACACAATTTTAAGAAAATTGTGTCTCTCCCAGCAGTATCAGCTATACTACTGCTACTGCACCCCTTTGTGTGTCTGGGTGTGTGTGTGTGTGTGTGTGTGGGGGGGGGGGGAGGGAGGGGAGGGGAGTCAGAACTTCCCACTTCCTTCACCTGCTCTTCCATTACATGTATCTTTTCCGTCTCTCACATTTTTCTGTCCTGTTCCCCTTCCCTGTAAATTGGAAGACTAAAACCAAATGCTGACCACTCAGCTGTGCAATTCTTAGACATTTCCTTTTTTTTAAAACAAAAATGTGTTCTGCCTGGCATGTCTTGCTTACCTTTTTGACAGCTTACATGATATTCATACACTCATGCTGCTTGGCATTTTGTGGCCTGTGACATGACCACTGTAAAAGGGTTTATATATTTCACCGGCAGTTGTAAATATTTGTTCATTTTCTTGGTCAGAAGTCTCAGAAGATGCTAAATGTAAGTCAAATAATATTTTGGGTTCCTGTTTTTAAAAGTGTTCTCATATTCATACAGGGTTGTCAGTAGGTTTTTGAGTAGCAGGTTCCATCCAAAAAGTAGGTGGCTATTTTCATTTTATTTCTCCAATATCACATTCAGAACTGAGCTACTAACAGTCGGAGTAACTGCCGCAGTATTCAAAATAGGATGGTGAAATGCGCTGGTTGCCGGCTTACTTTGACAACCCTGTATATGCATAAATGAAAAAAGTTAGCACTTTGCATTTCTCTCCTGCTTGCCTTCTCGACCTCCCAGAATTCCCCCTTCCCACCCCCTTAGGACTCCCACCTCCTGCCTTTTCACGTCCTGTCTCCCATACCCCTCTGGCTCCCTGTCTCCCCTAAGGGGAGCTGTGAATCTTTCCTCAGTTTCAACAGCAAATGGGTGTTTGTGACTTAACGTACTCAAGTTTGGCTATACCAAAGTGCAAACTGATCATTTTGTTTCATATTATTTAGCACTGTGATATATAACTAGTGGAGAAATAGCTTTACTTGCTGGCTAAATTGTACTAAGGTTCTGTTTTATTGACTACTAATTGATCATTCATTTATTAGGCAAACACCAGCATTTAGTACATAAACTAAATAGCAAGCCTGTTATGTAATATACATGGGAAACAGGGCCCTTCTATTGTTATGTTATGATAAGCTTATTTTAATTTTGATAATTTGACCTTGATTTTCACATTTTGAATGGTTGAAGCCCGGGTACTTACAAATACATAAAAAAACATAACAGTAAGGCTAATAAATGTACTTCGAATATCTTAAATTTACCAACAACTACCTCTATGTTTGACGAAGGACGTTAAGTTATATAATACATTCTAAGTTGATTTGATATTTTCCTCGCAATTGACACTTCAGGTTCCTGGCATTTGCACAACTATAGCGTTCTTGGCTGAATCACTCACCGATCTGATGCTCTTTTGGTGTCTTCCCATTGACAGACGATAAAACATTTTGTTGCGCTACGATTTCCTGGTCATCGACGGCTTCTTGCCGGGAAAAGGGGCAAATTTTCTCTTTCAATCCCCCTCAGTCTGTCGTACACCATTTTGATTTTTGATTTTTTTCCCGTCAACCTTACAACACCCAGTCCTTCGACCGTGCTTCGACCTCGTGTGGGCCTGGGAATTAGCGAGGATTTTTTCACTCGTCCCCAGGGAGGAAGAGAATCGAGGATGCAATAGATGGATCTATTTTTAACGCTTTAAGTTAAGTTGTGTGCATAACTGCGATGATCAATCATGTCTTCATGGATGGAGAACCTAGTCAAGATTTAGGTCTGTACGGTACCGACGTTATTTGTAGGAATCTTGCATCTAGGAGCCCATTACCCCAATCCCCCAATGAACAATTTTTTTTTTATTCCAGCGCGGTCCCAAAGCTGACTCCCTTCAAGGTGGGGATCCACATGAAAGCCGTATTTTGGCTGGGTATTATGTTTTTAATGCAAATATCTCGTTTACGGTTCAAGCAATCAAGAATCTCTATAAAAATAGAAAATATACTGCAAAGGTTGGTCAAGACAACGTGAACACTGATAGGCGTTGTTAATATATTTCGGCAGGCCAACACCAGCCTTCTTCAGGTTAATTGAATGGATAAATGCTTCTTACAAGATCTTTATATTCACCGGAAATGACATAAGAATCTCTATGCTCATTTCACATATCTATGTTTTGGGTCGTTTTGTAAATTTTTTGGTGATTTTAGGTATATTTGGAGTTAAATAGTTTTTCTCAAAGGATTAGTAAAATTTATGGAATTTATGTACCCCCGCCTTAACCAATCGCTTTCAACGGACCAGACTTGTATTATCATCGACTCTCGGCTGACAAACGTTATTCACTTGACTCTGAAGATGTCTTCCTCTCAGGTTGTCGAAACGTCAGTCAGCAACAACAGTTCTTTTCAGAACTACACTCACCGAGACGATTACAAACTACTGATACTCCTGGGTTCAAACTATTTACTAAGAATGATAACAGCAGCGAAGCGCTTTCGTTTGGATGTTTTGCCATCCTTGAGCGACGCATGATTGCAAAAGTTTATTCATGATTGGGTGCCTGAGAGGAGCTCATGTGGGCTCCGGGACGTGTGGTTAACTTGAAAAGTGCCAGGCATAAACTCAATTTTTAAGCATTCGTTCTTTAAAATTTGAAAAATTTCGTTGACTTTGACAACGCCAAGGGAGTATCTTCTATTCTGGGAGAGGAAAAGCTGTCAAATGGCCGAGACTGGGAAGTCATGGATGAGCTTGGAATTGACAAAAGCATAATAACTGAATCAGGCCGGCTTGATCGTGCATTCGGAATCTTATTCCCTATTCAAAAACATAGGCACGCAAGGCGTGCAAGAGTTATTTTTTTTAAATAAAAGGTTATGAAAATAGGAGCATTTAATCGACTCTTTACAGTGATAATTTAGTTAATTTGACAAGTTTTTTGGCTACAATGTACAGCAAGAAAGAAACTGAGAATCTGATGTACATACGATCTTATGTCGCTAAGATAAGTTGTCATCTTAAGTTGTCGCAAGAGGGTATGGATAAAATATAGGCACGCTAAGCGTGTAGGAGTTTTTTGTTGTAATAAATGGGCTGGTGGAAGAGGGGGGGGGCGGGGGGGAAAGGGTGACTGTTTTTCTGTAGGTTTTAGAGTTGTTGCGCAAAAAAGGGCTGTGAATTTTTTTTTGTAGAGGGCAAGCTATATATGTGTATTGTGTGCTTCCATAACGAAACATGGAGTATTGACAGATGATGATTTAATACCTATATTATTTTTGTGGATGGAATAACAGAAATATAGTACATGTAGGTCAAAACTGTTGTAAGTAAGGTATGGGTTAGAGACGACAAGAAAGATCGTAGATCTTATAACCGCGCTTTTAAAAATTAGCTGTTTCCCCAGCACTACAGTCACAACGCAATGCACATTACAGAGACCCCTCGATGATTCAGTTATTACTGTAGACACCATATCACTTGATCAACACAAACTATATTATTGCGTCATCGTTCATCTCTATGATGACGTCATGGTTAATAATCACCTGAACATCTACCCTCACGTTTCTTATCTGCAAGCAGTCCTTGTTGATTCACTGATGACTATAGCCAAGCAATCAACTGATCAATCTGTAGCACAGCAACTGACAACAACGACTAGACACGAACTGTTTAAGCCTCTTATTGCACCATCACATTGACCCGTCCATAACATACCCGATGCACCGACTAAGAAGAATTTTTTTCGCAAAAAAATAACTCAAAAATAGCAAGAAAGAGAAAGAAGCTCTCTGACTCGTTTAAGCCTGATTTACTGATTAATTTGTAGTTTAACTTGGTGCCACGCAGTCTTCAAAGAACATTATTTTGAACAGTTTTCATACTTTTTTTACCTTTAACAAAAAAGATCTCGGACTGAAACGAATATCATAAAATGTCCTCGAGTTAACCATATCAAACCTCTGCTGCAGACACCTAAAAGCAGCCCAAACATGTTAATTTCTTTTTAGTTTAATATCCTGGGAACAAGAGGCCATAACTTGTTAGCTCTAACTGAATTTACTCC
>JAHPZR010006999.1:0-10089 GCA_019787425.1 Platygyra sinensis | reverse complement strand
AAAGCATTATTATCATTTAATTGGATTTAGGTTATGAATTTTGCCAAATTAAGGGCAACCTCGTAGTATGTCTTGCGTGTCGCACTGTTATTACTGAATTAAGTAATCAAAGTCAGGTACCAGTATTTAGGTGAAGCAGCCCAAAGAGTTTATATGCAGCCACTTGGGTAGCCTGCAAACAGGCTCTCCGTATAGGTTATTCCGAGATTTGCTTTTGAACGGCGCGCGGGTGGGCGAGAGAGGGAGAGCCTGCAATGGTCCTTGTACGCTTTGAGTATTTACGTTCAGATTCTGAACGTAATTGATTCTGAACGTAATTGATTCTGATTCTGTGTCATTGCCGGATTTCATACCGTGAGGGTCTGGGTACAATCGGTGTATTATGGGATTAACAACACAAGACCCATATATTCAGGAAGAGCACACCGAGCTTTACAAAATCCTTAAGTTTCGTGTAAATTGCGCCAATATTGAACAAGCTACAGCCATTCAAAAAGGTAAAAATTTAGTAACAAATGTATGGATTGCCGGACACTTGTCCGGAAATCCATACATTTTCCGGACAAGTGTCCGGCAATCCATACATTTGTTACTAATTTTTTACGTTTTTGAATGGCTGTATCTTGTTCAATATTGGCCCAATTAACACGAAACTTAAAGATTTTGTAAAGCTCGATGTGCTCTTTCTGAATATATATGGGTCTGGTGTTGTTAATTCCATAATACACCGATTGTACCCAGGCCCCCGACGTATGAAATCCGGCAATGCGACTTCAGGAAGATGGAGGCGTTAAAAGTAAATCAATTTGGACGATCCTATCGCACTGGAACATAGGCGGCTCAAGCTTTCGTTGTCAGAGGAGTTATAGTTTTTACAATGCGAACGATCAGCTTGTTGAAACGTGACAAAGTTACCGCCGTCATCTACTATTACAGTTCTGCCTCCTTTCCGCTTGACTGACCTGCCAAGTTATCAAATTGAAATGAACCAATCACAACGAACGCAGAAATGACCCTGTAGGACAAGACGGCTGTCAAAAATGACACTTTTGATACACGTGCGCTTGTTTTGTTATGAACTCGAATCCAGAAATTCCGAAGAAAACATTTCGACGAAAAGCTGGAAAAAAAACCGCTTGATTTATAAAAGTGTTCCCTGCCAATAAATTATATTTTCAAATCCCACTGTTGAAATTGTGCCATGCTTTGAAGAGATGACGTTCAGCTCGCGTCATCTACTATTACATAACAACCGAGTTTCACATTACGCGAAACGTGACTCAGCGTATGGATGTTTTGTATGGGTAAAAACGTTAATAGACATTTTAGCCCAATTTAGCCCTTCTTTTAGCCGAAATCCTGATATTTGTGTACTAAAAATAACTGACCTCAATGTTAACACCTCCATATTCTGAAAGGGGAGAGTCACGTTTCGCGTAATGAAACTCGATCGTCCCTGATCGTACAAGGACCATTGCAGGATCTCCCTCTCTCGACCGCCCGCGCGCTGTTCGAAAGCAAGTCTCGGAATAACCCATGCAGGCTACCTCTTGAGTTGAAAAAAATCCAACAACTATTTGCTTGTTTTTACATACAGCGGTTAAAACGAAAGATATAAGTCCGCTGGTCTCAAATCTAGCATTTAATTATTTTCTTATATTTGACAATTAAACCAAATTACCGTCAACCGTCAGCGTCTAGAGTTGTTTCCAACGTCATGTTCAACAAATGAATTCAACCGAAAGTCTATGTGTGTAACTCAAGTCTGTCGATTAATCAGTGAGATCAATGGATCGATGTTTTAACTTTTTACTTGGAGAGTTAGAGGGTGTCCATTTGTTTACTTCGCGTTGGTCCAGTATTTTAGCCGCACGCGGAACACTTAAATTAGAGACCTTATGGCCAAAACAGCTTGCTGCTTGCGGCTATCAATATTTCTATTCATGTCACGTTCTATTTTCTGTTCATGTCATTAATTATTGCTCCCATGCTTGTCTCCCATGCTTGTGATATAAACACTACCGCCGGGGTAAACAAAGATTTCTATTATTATTATTATACTTTTATCCGGCCCCAATTTTGCAAACGCTACGATTCTCGACCTGCAAAGTATGGAGAAAACACAGCCAGGATGGATCATCGTGGAACTTCCAAACAGCGGCCAAAGGATCAAGGATTGCAAATCATGCATGGTCTCACGAACATGTCAATAACCTCACTAATGCTTCAAACTTTGACAAATGCAATTATCGATTAGAAAGTGTCTGGAATCTTGGCACGCCATAAATGTTTTTATACCTCGATAGAAACACGGATAAAATGTTGACGTAGCGACGTAGCTACTGACTGTTCTCGTTCAACGGAACGTACTGCGATTCGTGCAGGATCAATACCGATAACATTTCAAAAAGCGTTTTCTCTAGCATTCATACCTATTTTTCTTTATGAGTGCAAATAACTGTTAATTAAATGCACACTATTGTCTCGATCATTTTGCTGTTAAAATAAGAGATATAGAACAGTTTTACGTACTCGTTTGCTTGCATGCATAAAAGATCATGGAATTTCCAATTACTAAAACCGCAGAAAAAAGGCAACAGGATCGAGTATCCTCCTCATGTGTAATTCAGGCTGTTGTTAGTACTTTACAGCAATGAGATGTCCTTAAAATGAAATTTGTTCGCTTCACTTGTCTCTTCACGCATGATCACTCTGAATTTTCAGCGAGACACGAGACTAATTCAAACATTGAAGTCACAAGGCTGTTTTGGCCGAATTGAGATCTCCGCCAATTCAGCTTTGGGTTCAAACAGCCAACTTGATACGGCTGAAAAGATAAATGGTGACTGATTTCCGATATGATATAACGAGTGCAAATCAAAGGGGGTTTAGAAATTCTGAAACGTCTGACTAGTTTCCGTAAAACGTTGGAAACAGTTGTGGATCCGCGTCTGATGCGTGTGGTCGCACTATTTTAGAACAGAATATATATTGTAAAGCCTTCTTGGTTGTCTCGCGCTTTTAAAATATAAATTTTGCAAGAGCGTGCGTGTTTATAACAAAACACATTGTGTGTTGATGTCCTTATACAGTAATTATACAAGTTTAGACAATTTAAGTTTGTAGTTGCAATAGCGTCTATTGTTGTCTTTTGTTCGTGGTGTTTAGCGTATTTGTGTCCAAAAATACTATAGTTTCTTTTAGATTTCATTATATTTATTCTCTTTCTAACTTAACCTATTCTACTGTTTTCTCTCAACTTTCGGTGAGTCGATCCGTCAACTACCTTTGGCCTTGTCCACACCACTTTACTTTACGTTTATCACTTTACAGCAAGATAATAATATGAATAAAGTATTTAATAAGATTGTATTGTCTCTCTTCCTAATAGATATGGGTAAATTTTATTTATCTATTTATTTATTTAATTATTTATAAATTTTATTTATTTATTTATTTATTTTCATAATAAAGTTTCCACATAACGCGCGCTCTGCTTAGCTAAAACAGTGGGCTTTAGAGCATAGAGAACGGGTTGATGACATTATTTTTGTTTCAGAATTTGTAAAAATTTGACCCAAATTACTGAGAAACATCCCCTGTGCCACTCACACAAAATCAAGAAAAACGAGCTATTTGCCTGCAGCAAATACAGTCCATGGAGACAATCGTCGAAAACAGTTGTGTAAAAACTGTACGAAGATTCCGACAAAACACATAGCGAAATAAACAAATTCTCAACCTAGTGAGTATTTATTCTTCGATGAAAGACATCAGAATATATCAGTACGAAGGCAGATATTATACATAAGAAGTAAAACAACGACAGAGAATACCATTGAGCTTTCTCTGTTTATGATGAGAAGCTTTATTTTTGTAAAAATGCTCAAACAACACTTACATGCAGTGTAAATATAATAGAGCTCGGTTGCATGCTTAGTAGCGTGAGAGGGCTCAAGACGTAGGGTAAGACACTCGACTGCGTCTCGTATTTCCTCCTTCACTTAAATCAGATTTGTATTTATCAGCAACTCAACAAAAGTGAAGAGTGATTACAAAGGAGGACAACAAGATAATACAAATTAAAAAGCGAGAGAAGAGGAAAAAAAAACTCTAGACTTGTAATACTTGTATTATATTATGATTATCAGGTGGCGAGAGACTAGCAACTCTCGGAAAGTCTTGGAAAAAATGGAGACCTGACTGAATCTGTCCTTGCACGGAGGTTTCACAGGCTGTGGAAACGAATCAAACGTTTTCGTGAACACTTATCCTGAGCGATATAAAAACACAAGATTCACCGGTCATTTTGGATTGTGCTGTCGGAAAACTCAGTCAGGTACAGAACATTATTATCTTGGCGCTATCGTTCTAAAAAATGTTTCCGCTTACAAGGCGCAAACGAAAGGTCGGTGGCGTTTTCAGAATCCTCTGGTTTGAAGAGCCTTTTTGGACGGTGTGGACGGTAGGCCAAACGGTAGAAATAACGTGGTCTGGTCAGTGCCCTACCCCGTGTTTTCATGAGAGATGTTTACGTTATTTTTGGTTTAATTTTACTGAGGTCAAATTTTTCATCGCGTTAATGTAGTACTTAATGTCGGTAAACCTGGGCAAAATCAAAAGTAAGTCGACCCAGGTTTGTTGACCGTTGAACGCCCATAATAGGGAGCTTAAGATGCAGACGTTTTCGGGGCGACGGCGACGTGAAGAACGATTAAGATTGGGGCGAGATTGACTGCGCATGCGGCCCCGCCGTTGCCCTCACGTCGGCGACGTGAGATCAGTGGGTTTGCCGTCGCGGTGAAAACGTGAGTTGATCTTGTTTGTTTTTGTAATATACTGCCAATTTTGTCATTTGTATTCAAGTGATTGCATTATTACATTTCGCATAAATCATCCCACGACGTCTCGGCCGACTCAAGAGACCTTTTGTTTTCTCTTTAGCTCAAAATGACCGAAGCAACATGTACTTCAGTGAAGTCCAAATTGTCGAAGTAAGTTTTGGGCATTTATGGTGGAATCTACAAGACTTCAACAAGAACTGGAAGGTCCTTTATGTCAAACGTGAATTCTGCTTTGCTCTCAGCTACACTCATGTGTAATATCCAAGTCAAAGCGACTTTACTCGTCATATGGAAATTGGAGTCAGTTCGACATAAACATTTCGTACACAAGCAAGAAATTTTCATCGCTAGTAAGATTAGCGTCGTAGTAAAGGACCAGGAGAAGGCGGAACTCCTCAAACGTAGCCATGCTGCGATAAAAAAAGCCTGCTTATTTTTAAAGTGCGACAAATAAATCGACGAAGTCGCAGAGGCCGGCCGTCATCGAAATCTTAACAACTTTAACTATGACACGAAAACAGCAACCTCAGAACCAGTCTACCCGGGTTGTCACGTCGCCGTCGCCCCGAAAACGTCTGTATCTTAAGCTCCCTAATTTAGCATAGTAACCGACGGTGACTGAGGTTAAAGTAGAGCATGCCGCGATATTCTGGTGCAAGTACCACGTTCAGCACGTAAAGAAGAGTAAAATAAAAGAAATTTTCTCCCAATAAAAGTAGGTTTCAATTTAAGGGGCTAAATTCATGCCGGTTTAGGCAAAAATCTTGGTCTGTCTTTTCCTTTTATCGTGTGCTGTTTTCTTTCTGTTGGTAGCAAAGTAGCTTAGCAGCTATGTACGTGCAGGCAATAATAAGTTCTGTTAAACATCTACGCAATCCTGGCTCCATGGCAGATGCCGTTCAGGTATTGTGTGATAGAAAAATGCCTTCTGGGCGATATCGACTATTCATCTACAAAGCCTTATAGTTTAGGAGTGTTTAGCTCGTCATCACTGCCTGCAAATCGACAGTTCCGAAAATGGTTTAGCACTTGCCTATTTCGTCACTTAAGTCAGAATTTAAGTAGTTTCCAAGCTCTGCGACAATGTTACTCTAACTTTCTGAGAAAGCCTCAAACCTTTGAACGCTTTCTACCTTAGTTGATTAGCTAAGTGCAAACAGCTTGTCTTGATCAAATTAACAAAGCTCGGTTACCGTTAACCATACGAATCCTGTCTCGTGAAATTACAGGAATCGAATGAGTCAGATTGCCGGGGTGCATTGGACATGACTGTCTCAGTGTCGTGGCACCGCTGACAATTATCAGTGTCTTCAGCTAGATCTCTTCTGGAAAGAGTTTTTTTACCCTTGCTCATTTTTTACTACTTTGCACACTTTGTCTGCTGAATTCGATTGTTCTTATGCGACATTGCAGCAATCGAAGATTCTGTTCCCTAATTAAAGAAACTGTAAAGCTGTCCAAGTATGCAATATTTAACAATTATTCCATAAGCGCGCGTTGGATATAAGATGAGGAATCTCATATCCAACAAGCGCGAGTGGAATAATTATTTTATCCAAAACGCCCCCAAAATATAGAAAACTAGACTACAATAAAAACAAAAAAAGGCCCAAAAAATCCCGCATACGCTCGCCTTTTTTGTAGATCATGGTATAATGGCTCATATACCATGATGGCTTAGCCAATGAAAACTCTCGAATTGCATTATCCAATGATCCAGTTTTTAATAATCTCGGATATTTCCCAGTTTTAACTGTGGAATATTCGGTTACGTGACGTGGTCCAAAAAATCACGCATACGCTTTTGCCATTTTTGTAGATCATGGTATAATGGCTCATATACCATGATGGCTAAGCCGATGAAAACTCTCGAATTGCATTATCCAATGATCCAGTTTTTAATAAAGGGATATATAGTGTGGATATGTGGTATGGCAGCGTAACAAATGACATCTGATAACTGGTTATTTATTGACTATCAGTTCATAAAATAATCATTAAAGAAATTAGCGACGTAGTGGGATGAGAGGCCGTTTGCGTTTCGTGTTACCTCTATAATTAGATGAAAATGTAAAGCACACAGCTAGAATCCAGTGACCAAAAATATCGAGTCTTCTGTCTGTCTTGATAATACTCGTAGGTCAGGCCAAACGTGTGTGAGGCCTGAGGAGTAGGCCTGAGGGCTGGCTAGAAGACTAGATACTAGTACTTTAAGAAAGCTTTGATGGTTTTTGGATTGATTGAAACTTATTTGGCGATATGGTGTGCAGACAATAACTTCAAAACAACACCAATCTCAATACTTTGTTTCTTTTATTGATTTTAATTCACCTACAACATGTTGGCTCCGAAGAAATTAACAAAGCGTCCTTGCAAAGAAATCACATCATGTTCAACCTTCAGTGTTTTAATTAACTCCATCTTTACAACTTTTAGCAAACGAACACATGCATTTATTGTCTTTATTCAGATCCGAAAAGTAATAGCAATAGCACTGAATGGAGTCCAATTCGGTCTGTAATTATACAGGTGATAACCGAGAGAAAATGAGAGTGATTATAAAAGCTGACGACCGCGCAGCGGGAGCCGGATTTCATCATCTGTATCATGTGAAACGGGGAACTTTCAAATACTGTACTGAAAGTGTCGTAGACCTAAACATCATGGAACCACAATACCAGACATTTCCACTGGTCGATAGTTTCATACAAATGTACATAAATTACGTACTTTTTCTGGTCTGTTGCACTATATATTCTGTTTACCTAAAAAAAAAAATTCGATCGATTGAGTATGTTACTGCGTACATATATTCAACGATAAGTCTTTTATTATTGACACACTGTTTAATGGATACAATAGACCTTTTTCGCTTGTACATTTTGTTTTCCCAATACAGATCATGTGATGATACTCAGGAGATTTGATCCTTTGTTTTGTTCATTAAAAAGAGTACATGCAGACATACTCATGCTTGCATGTTATCTTTTTAATGAACAAAACAAAGGATCAAATCTCCTGAGTATCATCACTTGATCTGTATTGGGAAAACAAAATGTACAGGCGAAAAAGGTCTATTACAAGTGGTGTTGAGCACTAGTCCTGGAGCGTGCCCTCTAGTGCATTTTTCTTTTCACCCTGCGGTGAGCGGACACCTTCCATAAGCGGACACTTATTCTTGGTCCCGTGGGTGTCCGCTTCCTGGATGTTCGGCTGTATTAAAACACGATCAAAATAATATACAGATTTAGGCCAGCCTAAAAGCGTAGCTCCTTGGCTGGGTTGTTCAGTGCCCGATTAAACTAACCCAGGAAAAGGTAGAATTTTGATTTGAGTTTTGTAACTTTGCAGCGACGTTTTCTGTTTATTGTTTAGCTTTCTGTTTTTCTGATATGAGCCCGCGATATGGTCACGTGAAACTGGTCAGCAAATACCTTGTTTTGACAGGTGCCCACTGATCATAACATGGATGTCTAATATTAAAGAAGTACACAGTAAACCAAGGCCGCCATCTTGCACGACTCCACCGCGGCCTTCGTCGCCACCGTCGTCTGCACGCGCCCACGAGCAATACCGCTAGCCACGATAACCATGAGAAAATCATTTATTTTTTTACCTCTATTAAGGGGCCAACCTCCTTTAGTTTGAGCGGACACTATCCATTTCCCTGAGGGCGGCCATTTAATAGGGGTTGAACTTTACTCTATGATCCAATTATAGCCATAAATACTTATTCCTGCATACCACATTGTCTATTCCTCTAAACAGATATTATTTGATCAATAGATGTTATCTCAATATGCCAGACTCCCGTGTTCAGGCTCACTGAACAAGGGTGAATTCGCAAATTTCGTTTAATACTACTCTCTTTTCCCTCACAAAATACCTCTATAATGCCGTAACAATGTAGAACTGAAAGGGACAAAGAAAGCCAAATAAATAGAGCTGTTCAGTATATGGTCATACGAAATGCATTTTCCTCCAGGCCTACAAGTAATGACCTGAAACGAATAACAATTGTAGCGCATACCACACGGCAGAGCGACTCGAGACAACAGTTGACAGAATAGCACAATATCACGTCGTACGGCTGCTATTTCGATACTACTTAACGTTGAAGTTGGATTGCGTTTTATAATTTCACTTCATCAACAAGTGGCTTAATTGAGCGGTTTTCAAGATCTTCACAACGAGGTACTACTGATACTAAGTTAGCTTAATTGCCGTTGAGGGACAAAGATCAGCTCGTACAACAAGTGAAGGTGAATAATGTGTTCTTGACATTTTCAACGTTTTTTTTTTTTTTGATAATTTGGGCAGACAATGTTATCTGCCCACACATAATTATTGATTATAAAACTTTCTTCACTGAAAAGTGCCTTCAAGTCTGAAACTTGCACCGATTTTCTATTTAACAATTAGACTACAAGCCCTAGCTTTCTACGAGGAGATAGTCAACGAGGCGCAGCCGAGTTGACCATCGCTCGTAGAAAACGAGCGCGAGTAGTCTAATTGTTTTAGTATAAATTTACCGCAGTCTCATTGTATAAAAGGAAAAAAAATGGCAAGTAACGCGTAGAAAAGAACTGTTTTATTATGTAACATCGGGTGCAAACGTGATGCGCGAAGTGTACTGATGCGTAACTGTTGACTTTCAGCAGATAGTCAACGGTGACATAGCCAATCAAATTCACGGATTCACAATAGACTACGGTAAATTTATACTAAAAAGTCTTATTGAACCCTCGTGAGAGTGGTCTATGCTTGCTTACAATTTTATTATTATTATTATTATGATTTTTTTTTTATTTTAAGATATTCTACTTACAAAAAATGTCCTTACTTATATTCACTCACAATGGCTTACACTTAAGAAATAGAAAACATGTACCGTGTTTCTATCGAGTTATACAAACACGAGTGGAAGTTTGGGAGAACGAGATATGCTGTGGGAACACGAGCCGCAGGCGAGTGTTTCCACAGCTTTTTCGAGTTCTCCCAAACTTTCACGAGTGTTTGTATAACTCGATAGAAACATGAAGTACATGTTTTCTATTTCTTTTAGAAAACACCGCGACGAGAAAAAGGAAAACAACTTGTTAGCTTTGGATATCAAAATGTAAATTCTCTTTGCTCGCGCCATCACTACGTCAACAAGCGCGCGCTAGTTTTGTGTCTCCATCGAGTTATACAAACACGATTTTTCACCAATCAGCGCGCGTGCTTTCTTAGGACTGTTTTCTAA
>JAHPZR010006998.1:0-7500 GCA_019787425.1 Platygyra sinensis | reverse complement strand
TACGAAAAAGAAATACTAAAGAAATTTAATTACACGATCCTATTTATGAAGTACTACATATACACTAGTAAGATGCACAACCAAGCTATTCACCTCTCTGTCTTTGTTGATAAAGTTCTATTTAAATACAGAATAGAAAAGTTTGATTGTTAGCTACGAAAAAATGCTCCTCACAGAAGCGGAATGCCTTACAGGAAAGTATCAGGTCATACAAGAGAGAAATGTAAACGCTAGTGACTGTGGACGCCAATGTAAAGTACGTTAAGCGATATGTGACGCAATAGTTGATGTTATTACTAGAAGAGCAGGAAACCAATAAATAATAATAATAATAATAATAATAATAATAATAATAATAATAATAGTATATATTTACATAATTGTTACAATCAATTATTAAAATTTTACAATAGATTATATTCTACTAAAAGATAAAAGAAGAAAAGAAAAACGATTCAATAAACCATGAAATCATATTATATAAGAAAATAATTATATAATAATAATAATAATAATAATAATAATAACAATAATAATAATAATAATAATAATAATAATAATAATAATAATAATAATAATAATAATAATAATAATAAAATGTTTCACAGGAAAATCCGGGAAAAAAAAATATTGGTTAACATCGCTTTTTAGTATAATGTCAGAGCTGAACAAAAAGTTTCCAACAATCTGATTAGCCGAGCGGTTCCTTATATGATGCTTTACAAACCGCTCCTACTGAGCGCACAACCTTTGCCATCTCGGCAAGTAAACAATGTTTCGCTTGTTTGTTTTACTGCTGAATCCGACGAGTAAACTGATTCACAATCGATGTACATGTAAGCTTATTATTAAAACTCTTCGGCTTACATACGTGTATGCAAACGAACAATAGTGTCTTTGTTTTCATGTTTTAATCCGTTATTCTCTGTTGTTCAGTTCTGAAGTTACACTAAAACAATTATTCCCCTCAGGCTCAGTGAATATTGTCGAATAATTGTTAATTATCAACTGGGTTGATAATGTGAATTGGCCACCGTAAAAAGATTCGAAAGCTGACGTTTCGAGCACTAGCCCTTCGTCGGAGTGAATCGGACGAAGGGCTAGCGCTCGAAACGTCAGCTTTCGAATCTTTTACCGAGGCTAATTCACATTATCAACCCCGTTAATAAAACCAAATTATCTTGTCATAAATGTATATTAACACCATTGTTTGTACCATTTAACCGTTATGCTTATCAATTATAGGTTATGACGCTGAGATTATCCGGGTATCTTCAGACCCAGTGAAAGCATTTGAAGGGTCTAATGCCTTGTTTCAGTGGGTTCTAAGTAAGGATTTAACATCTCGGCCTGATTTTCAAGGACTGGTCTTTGGGCTTTGGAAGAACGGTTACCTAGCAACCTATTTAATTACAGTGACAAAGGCAAGGCGTATCATTTTGAACCCAGGCCTAAAAGACGAGGCACCGCAGTTAGAAGGCCGCGTGCGATGGAGAGGAGACTTATCGAAGTCTCTTGCAGCTTTCCAAATTTCCCAAGTTAATGCAAAAGATCAAATGGATTATGGGCTTGGTTTAAACTTTGGTCCATACAGAAATTCACTATCTGATTCCATTCGGCTGGAGGTGAAAGGTAAGAGAAGGAAACATGGAAACATTTTCACTGTGAAAAAACATTATTTTTCCGACTACGAATGATGAAAAAAGGAAACGTTTGCAAGCGTTTCTTGGTATGTACTGAATATTACACAGCAACTACACCAGTTAAACTAAATCATGTTTAGGTTTTTACAACTTGTCGATTACGTCATGGTGAGAGGACAACTGCTAAGATATTTATGAAACAGGTTATTAACCTTGTTTAGTTGTGTGGTGCGCACGATGACATCAACTTATTTTAAACTTTGTTTGGTTGAACCACTTTTTAATATGTTTAACTTTTTGATGTGAACGGAAAACAGTTTGATCATTTTGTCACAGTTTGGTTCCTTTGTTCCTGAGAATAACAGTAACTAAGATTTTTTTTATTCTTGCTTATTTCGTCCACGTTTTTAGAAAGAACGTCCTTCATTACAGCTCTACCATGTGCACATGTATCCGTAAGTCCAGGTAAAAATGTCACTTTCCATTGCCAGTTTTCATGTTCATGAAAAAGACAAAGCGTTCTATGATGGCGTAACAGTTGGCGTGTTTGCAAAGAGGAGGAATCTCATTAACCTTGATGACTGTAGCAAGTAACTGGAACATTATTATCAATCCAGAACTGACGGAGGAAGGACCAGAATATAATCAAAGAGTTCATGCGCTTCTCTCCACCAACAAGACCAACAATAATACTTCAACAATATCAGTAGTGCTGACAGATGTGAACGAATCCCACGAAAAATCTTACGGCTGTAGCATGTACTTTGGTCCTTATAGAGAACCAGTCGTCTCATCTGTTAGTATTGATGTGCAAGGTAAGAACCAATCTGGTGCAAGGTGATAGCCAATCAGATCATCTGTTAATTAGACTGAGCCAACACAAATGTTTGTTATGTTTAATTTTTGCTGCCTTCCCTGGAGGTTTATTTGTTTTATCTCCGGGCTGCAGAAATTCTAGTAAAGTGCTAATTTTAATTCTTATAGATATGTTATTTTTAGATTCCAACAGTAATAATGGCATCTCTTCGCAAAGCAACTCTTCTCAGGATTCGCTTGAAGTACGTGTTGGTAAAAACATAATGATTCCATGTCCAGTGTTAGCCGAGGTTATTCAACAGGACGGTGTATTCAAAGCAACTTATTGGTCTTACTGTGCTTCCAAATCCTGTACCACAATAGAAACTAAATGGTTATGGCTCGCTGGAATGAACAGTGAGCGTGAAACGAAGGTCGCGCATAGTGGGCGTTACTCAAACAGAGTAAACTTGACTAGGAATGGTACTCTGGAAATAAACAGTGTACAAATGGCTGATACTACGGACTACAGGTGCACAGTGAAAAAAATTAACTACACCTCTCCACGGGTTTACTTTGTCAGTCTTCTTGTTAACACCAGTGGTAAGAGTTCAAATGTCTCCCTTCACTAATAAATTCACAGTAATGTCTTTTTTAAGTGTAGTTCGACTGTAACACACGAGATACACCGTATTATTCCTTGACAACGATTTCCCTGGAAAACTCCAAACACAAATAATTAAAATGTAAATCGAGTTTCAATCTGTTCATGTTTCTAATATTGTAATTCTGGGCTTACTTTTAAATATAACTTTTAATGATGACTGCATGGATTTTTTTAACTGTTTAAAGGCGATTTCCAGAGATAGGCCTAATATATTGTTGCCTTATGGTATTAAACAGTTAGGTATTGATTAGCTGGGATTGTTCACTCTCGATATTGCATAATACCTTGCTCATGCATATTGGTAAAACCCACTGCGAAAAATTCTCAATTGTGATCACAAGAACATTCTATAGCCCTGAACTGTACTGGGAAACACATGCGTGCATCCACAAAGACTTATACGAGCATAAGTATCAGTTCTTGGCAGTTCAGATCTAAAAATCAGGGGACGCTTTAAATTAAGAAAGGGTTTCTTGCAAACTCAGCTTAGTGCCTACATGTAAAGCTACTATTCTCTATTTCTTTCATAAACTTAAGGCCGGAAGACTCACGTGACATCCGATCATAACCACATGCAAAACACTTCATATTTGCCATGTTTGTTGATCTCTCCGCCTGGTTTGTGTTCCTTTGAACCGCCAACAAAATGAACACCGTCAATACTGCCAATGCTGTTGACCTAAAATGCCTGTCATTACATGTTAGAGGTCTTAACAAATCGATCAAACGCCGAACCATTTTTCGATGGTTACACAAACAAAATCACCATATCATATTTTTGCAAGAATCAAATTGCTCTAAAAATCTTCAACCCATCTGGGAAAACGAATGGGGTGGCAAAGCTTTCTTTAGCCACGGCACAAACCATAGTAAAGGTGTCATAACACTAATTAATCCCTCTGTGAACTTCAAAGTTGAAAAAGTCATTCCAGACAAACAAGGAAGGTTCATTATTTTAAAATTGTCACTCGAAGAGAAAGTTATTGTTCTCGTTAACATTTACGCGCCTAACGACGTTGCTCAGCAAGTTTCTTTTTTTAAAAGACTAAACCAACAACTCGAGGAATTCGCGCAAGATACAATTGTAATTGGTGGAGACTTCAATTGCGCACTCACTTCAAATGACAAAAGAGGTGGAAAACCTGTATCTATAAAGGCAGCTGTCATCCAAGAAATTAACACGCTTTGTGATTTGAACAACCTTAGTGATATATGGCGAATCCTGAATAATGACAAACAGTGTTTCACATGGAGAACTAAATCGTTTAAAATTCAATGCCGCTTAGATTTTTTCTTAGTTTCGCAGGAGTTAATTCAATCAGCAAAGAAATGCAACGTCATTCACGCACCCGAATCTGATCACTCCGCTGTCTCACTTGTCCAACAGTCTAATTACCTAAACCAAAAAGGAGGACCGGGCTTCTGGAAATTTAATACAGCTTTACTTAAAGATCAAGCATACGTAACAGCGCTTAAGATAAACATTCCAAAGAAAAATACGAGACTCGCGATTTAGGTTTAAAATGGGACCTCATAAAAATGGAGATAAGAGGTTTCACGATCAAGTGCTCTAAACGAAAAGCAAAAATATATCGAGATGAAGAAAAATTACTGCACAAAAAATTAAATGACCTCCAAGCCAGAGCGGAAAATAACCCGCACGACGGAAACATCTTACTAGAACTTCAACGTGCCAGAACACATCTTAAAAAAATCATGGTGAACAAAACTAAAGGTACAATTCTGAGAAGCAAAGTGAGATGGCATGAAGAAGGAGAACGCAACACAAAGTATTTCTATGGCTTAGAAAAACGACATCATGATATTAAAACAGTCTCAAAACTCAAAGTTGGGGATAACTGTTATATAGAAGATCAATTCGAAATCTTAGAGGAAGAAAAAAAGTTCTATGAATCGTTATACCGCTCCACCAATATCAATCCCAAAAATTTTAAAAACTCGCCTTTTCTTATTCCAGAAAACGTAACCGCACTAAGTGAAGAAGAAAAGAATTCTTGTGAAGGATTGGTAAACGAAGAAGAATGCAAAAATGCGCTTAAGGACTTTGACAACAACAAAACCCCGGGCACTGATGGCCTGCCAACTGAATTCTACCGATTCTTTTGGCCTGACATCTATCATGAACTGTTAGCCAGCTACAACTTTGCTTCTCGGCATGGCATGCTTTCTATAAGCCAAAGACGAGGAATAATCTCGCTTATCCCAAAAAAATCTCAGGATAAAACTATTCTGGAAAATCTAAGGCCCATCTCAATCCTGAACGTCGACTACAAGATTCTCACTAAAGTTATAGCCAAGGGAATCGAAAGTCTTGCCAACGTTAATTAACCCTGATCAAACTGGTTATATTAAAGGCCGCTACATTGGTGAAAATGTAAGGCTAATCTATGACTTAATACATTACACAGACAAGACAAATTAAAAAGGTATTGCCATTTTCTTGGACTTCTAAAAAGCGTTTGACTCCATTGAATGGAACTATCTCTTAGAAACAGTCTAGCTCTTCAACTTCGGCCACGACATCCAAAATTGGATAACAATTTTCTATAATAATGTTACTAGCTGTGTTCTGAACAACGGTCATGCCTCAACTTTTTTCTCCCTACAGCGGGGAATCAGACAAGGTTGCCCTTTGTCTGGCGTCCTCTTCGTTCTCGGCATAAAACTTCTCTCCAGAGCCATAAAAATGATCCCACCATTAAAGGTATCCAAGTCAACAAGCATGAGCTTAAAATAAGTCAATATGCCAACGACACAACAGTATTTGTTCGTGACCTCGACTCCGTCGCAAGTCTATTGAAGGTGTTAAATGAGTTCAAAGAGCTTTCTGGCCTAGAAATAAACACAACTAAACCCGAAGCAATGGTTAGGCAAATGGAAAGACAGAAAAGATGAACCTTTTGGTTTTAAGTGGCCAAAAGAACCTGTCAATGCTCTTGGTGTCTTTTTCTCCCTCAACCAAGAAAGCGCTATTAGACTGAACTTCGGTGAAAATATACGTAACCTTAAAAAAACGCTTAACACTTGGCAACGGAGAAATCTAACTCTTTATGGAAAGATAAACATAGTCAAAACACTTGGGTTATCTAAATTAATTTACTCAGTCTCCGTGCTCCCTGTTCCAGAGCACTATATCCAAGAAATAAACAAGCTAATTTTCAACTTTATTTGGGCAGGAAAACCCCCTAAAATAAAACGAAACCGGTGGTGGTTTAAAAATGTGCGATTTTAAGATCATGGAAAAAGCGCTCAAAATAGCTTGGGTCAACAGAATTCAAAATGACTCACAAGCCTCCTGGAAAATTATTACTAACCAGCTCTTGCACAAACACGGTGGTCTCGCTTTCCTAACAAAATGCAACTTTGCAACAAGCGCACTAGACCTCGATGATAAGCTGCCTACATTTTGTTAAAAAAATGTTAGATTATTGGTGCGATTTTAAAATCTCAACGGGCATCGATTTCAAAACAAATCCTGAAAACGAAATAGTGTGGAATAACAGGAAAATTCTTGTAGAAAAAAAAGACCTGTCTTTTACCAAACTTGGTATGACGCCGGTATTATCAAAATAAGCGACATTTTAAACCAAAATCGGACTTTTTTGAAGTGGCATGAATTTGCCATGAGATTTAAGACGAAATCCGATAGAAGATGGAGCAATTTCGGGTTTTAGTGGACAAAAATCTGTACCAGAGTAATTTTAAATAGTTTACAGTCATTTTTGCATTTTTTTAAAGCTAAATACATAAATAATTGCCTGAAATAACTCCGAAAAATAATTTCCCACGGGAACGAGAGAAAATAAATTTCAAAGTTCAGTGATTTTGTGGAAAAACAGGCAAAATTCCATCATCAATTTCATTTCACCAAAACTTTTAAGCGTTTCATACGAACTTCAACATTCGTTTTCGACGTTTGGTGTTGCTAGAAATGAATTGTTTTGAGAAGATAATTAAAAGAGCCCTACAGAAGTTTGCAATACAATGTAAATAATCTTGGTACAAGATTTTTGTCCACTTGTTACTCCAACGTCTGGCGGATTCCGTCTTAATTTAAATGTTCCTTTTACCACATACTATGGCCTGGTTAACGCAATCCCCAAAAAATTGGAAAACTAACCTTACAAACCCTATTCCAAACGTCACACACGACACCACTGTAAACAGCTTAAGAACCAGTTCTATTTACTCATCTCTTTTAAACATGTCTTCGTTCCTTCCACTGCGAAACCAAAATTGTACGCCACGGAATTTACAACAACAACAACTTAATTAAACCAAATATAATAGTTAGTGGGATTGGCCTAACCCCTGGTGATCTTACGCCAGTAAAAGTACACAAAACGAAGTTAAAAGTAATAATGTTTTCAGTAT
>JAHPZR010006997.1:12500-13925 GCA_019787425.1 Platygyra sinensis | reverse complement strand
TGTCGGTGACTATATCCAAACCTCCGCGGATGATGTCATTATCAGCCAATTACAGGTCATTTCTCAGTTCTTTTCGTCATATCCCCCCTCAGGAGGGTTTTGTCAAGTTAGCGAATTAACTGTTTAGACAAAAAAATGGCTGCCGACGGGAAAAATGTTTATTTGGTCAAACTTGAGCCAAAATCCTTCGGCGATGGGGGCAGGACATTTGCAAGGATAAAGCATCTAATTTGGTACCAGCAGCTGGCTACTAAGGCTGAAATTATCCAGAGTTAACCTGTATTTTCGTTTTGCGTGCGAAACAGAAGATTTCGTAATCTGGAATTTTTGTTTCTGTTTACTTTCCAAGGGAATATTCAATGCGCTATAAAGGTATTACTTCTGGCCATGGACCACGCTGACGGTGATAAATCTAAGATCGTGTTTACTTCGCCAGAAGCTATGATGGAATTTTCTGGGGAAAAAAGTTAAAACTTAGCCTTTTATCATGTTTTATAGCGCTCGTCATAAACCCTTTTAACATATGTAAATTGATAGTCGTTTGAAAGGTCAAGGTATTTTTTCCTCAGACATATACAAAATTATCCGATTACAAGTCACGCTAGACCCGCCTCAGGCAAAGAATGTTTCCATATCTCAAACCGCCCTCTCCCTATTCACGTACACTCGCAGGAAATTTCTAAGTTTCTTGACACAGAGACTTAGTTTCTGCTCAACAAATGTTGTCAAAGTGCAAGTCTCTTCAATTTTAAAGGAAAACAAGACGATTTTATAAATCGTGTAACCGCGCTTTAAAATTAACTTGTTTCAGTCTTAGCACTATATGTGACACAGGCGGCCTAAGCTCTCGTTGTGAGGAATTATTCTGCGAACGTTCAGCTTGTGAAACGTCGCATTAAATCTTTATGCAAACGTTCAGCTCGTGAAACGTGACATAGTTACCGCCGTCGTCTACTGTTACACAAACTGTGTTATTGCAACATCGCTCTTAGCAGTTGTGAAATCTACGATTACGTAATATCTCGCTTGGGACATGCCCATGAATGATAGAAAAGGAAACGAGTGTCACGCTATTAGTAACCCTATTGATAAACAGCTTTCTTCCTTAAAAAAGTCAAAATATATTTTGTGTGATATGAGTAAAGGACAAGCAAAGTAGTCAAGGTAGTTGCACTATCCGAAGTTTACGCTATCCACGGCTAATTTTAGAACGCTTATAAATAGGGTTTTCAACGTGCAAGTTCTGGCAAGTTTACCTCGGCAAATACTAAATTTTCCCCCCAATTTCTTCACTCACTTCGATGAGCCCAAGAATTCACTTGAATTGCCAAATCCCACAAGAAATACTCGCAAATTTGGAAATACATTAATGACAAATACTTCTGGTGAAATAAACTTGCAAAGTAAGCAGGATATTATTTGTCA
>JAHPZR010006997.1:2500-10000 GCA_019787425.1 Platygyra sinensis | reverse complement strand
CCGCCCCTTGGTTATTAGCCTGTTACATATCTGTCAAGGAGGTAATTAAACCTGTCAAAATTGATGGGTTTCCCCACGCTGATGAATCGGCTTTTCATAACAATCTACCCTAATAATTGATGTTAAATAAAGTAGACAGGCCAAACACGACTCTTACGAGAAAAGGAGAAAACTAGAGCCGTTAGATCGTGCTAGGCGGCAAGCTTTAAGAGGTCTACAATCAGAACTGAGCCGAACAATGGCATATACGACACGCAACGAGTTAAATTTAAATCCTGCGGTACTAGAACAATCAAAGGAGAAATAAACCTATACATCGCACTCCAGGAACATAAGCTCGATCAGATAGCTGCAAGAAACATTAGAATTTCTCTAGACAAGCCTATAGCTTTCTCGAAGTAAAGCTACGAAGGAAAACGTAGGAGGGCAAATATAACACCCGTGATAAGAATCTACCTACTGTACTTGCAAACAGTTGTAGCAGTTGTAATCATAGCCGGGCCCGGCGTCACAAAATAGAATGCGAGTAAGCAACACGTTCACGGTAAATGTCATATTTTGTCCCTTCAAAGCAAGTACTTGGAGACTTAAAAAGCAAATCTTGCCATAGAAATGAGCCAAAACAATACACCAACACATGGCAAATTATAGAGGTGTCAAACTCAACGAAGCAACAAGCAGATAACAGCGGAAATCAGGCAGACCTATGACTTCTTAAAATTTGCCGCCTAGCACGATCTAACGACTCTAGTTTTCTCCTTATAACACAATACGAAATGCCTTTCATGAACAAGAGTGAAGCGACAAAAAGGTCGAAAGACCGAAAAATAAACGGCAAATCTACAAATGGCACAAACCGTAGGAGTCGTGTTTGGCCTGTTATTTTATTTACCATCATAGACGCGGCAACAATTGAAAAATTAGGCTCTTCCCGAAACCAGTCTGTAGAATTCCGAAAACATCGCGCTTCTACGCCACAGTTTCCAGGCATAGCTTCTGCTCACGTTTCAAACAAGAGATGTGACGAAAATGTTGCAAAGAATTGCTCAAAGCAGCTCCAAATTCGTCGTCAGTGAACTGTGCATTGCACACGGAAACCGTTGTTGACGGTCTCGGCAAGAATTATGCTAATTTACAAGCAGTTGTCAAGATCTGTCAATTATTTGTCTCAGAGCTGTCAACAGTCACCGATTCAACCAATCAGATCTTGATACCAGGAGCTGGTATCATGGAACGGCGGCATCAAAGGAATGTCTACAGGCTCCCCTGCACACTCCCTCCTCACCAGACCGCTCTCGGCTCGTCCCGCTCACCCTAGACTACACTCGGCTATCTCGCCCTAAACCCAACCGAACCGGGAGCCTGTTCGCAGGCTACACGGCTATAAACAACAGCTTTGTCTGTTCAAAATCACGATTAAATTTAAATGTTATTTCTGACGTGTGAGCTAGCGAATAAGGCTGAAATAACTATTTTGTCGGCACGAGATACAACAAGGGCCTGGGTTCCAGGCCGGGTTATCATGGGTAGAAATGTAGGGTATATAAGAACGGGTATAACACATGGTTGTCATCTAGGCTTCAGAACCAACCGCATTCTTTTCGTTTCGTTTTGTTTAATTTTAATATTTTTTCCTTGTTTAGTTCTTTCTTTTTCAGGTACTATGCATCTAGTCCGGTAGGATCGGCTGTTCTAATTTCATTTTTGTAAAGCCTTCGTAGGATGGGCTTCAAATCATTTGGAGCTTGAGCCTTGGTTCCTACCCAGATTTCCTGCACATTTTTTTTCCCCACAGGGGTTTTTTTGTGGCAGGTTTTTTCTGGCCTCCGTTCAGACCGCATTTGCTTTGTTAGCGGTTGCTCAGCTCAACTAGGTTTTTGTTCGTTTTCTTCTTTTTTTGTTCTTTAGATTTATATTGTAATCTGTTTACATTGTACGTAGGAGTTGTTGATCCCCAGCCTTACTGGCAGCCTAACTGGCACAAAGCTTGAGAGCTGATATGGAGTTGTAGGCCAAGATGGCCTGTTTATGTTATAGTTTGATGTAATGTCTGAGTTGATGTTCCCCAGCCTAACTGGCAGTGTAACTGGCAGTGTAACTGGCACAAAGCTTAAGAGCTGATACGGGGATGTAGGCCAATATGGCCTGTTTATGTTACAGTTCGATGTAATGTCTGAGTTGATGTTCCCCAGCCGGCCTAACTGGCAGTGTAACTGGCTCAAAGCTTGAGAGCTAATATGGGGATGTAGGCCAAGGTGGCCTGTTTATGTTATAGTTTGATGTAATGTCTGAGTTGATGATCCCCAGCCTAACTGGCAGTGTAACTGGCTCAAAGCTTGAGAGCTGATATGGGGATGTAGGTCAAGATTGCCTGTTTATATTATAGTCTGATGTTATGTCGGAACTGATGTTACCCAGCCTAACTGGCAGCCTAACTGGCACAAAGTTGTAATGAGAACTGTTTTGGGGAAGTAGACCAAGATGACATGTTTATCTTACAGTCGAATGCAATGCCTAACTGGTATCAAGACTGATGAGTGCTTATCCGGTGAAAGGCCAAGTATTTTGTGTATTCAGTAATAAGAGTGTTTAGCTTACCAGCTTTACTGGCACCAGCGAATGATTTATGAGTGTGGAGATCGCTTTATCTTTGCTAGCTTTTCTAGGTTAAGTCATCATGTTATGTCGGAGTTGATGTTTTCCAGCCTAACTGGCAGCCTAACTGACATAAACCTTGAGAGCTGATATGGAGATGTGGCCAAGATGGCTTGTTTATATTATAGTTTAATCAAATGTCGGATTTGCTGTGGCCCAGGCTAACTGGCACAAAGATTGTAACGAGAGCTCTTTTAGAGAAGTAGACCAAAAGGGCATGTTTATCTTAAATTCAAATGCAGTGTCGGAGCTGATGTCCTACAGCCTAACTGGTACCAAGACTGCCGAGTGCTTATCTGTAGAAATAAGTCAAATATTTGGTTTATTTATTTATTAATAGGAGTGTTGTAGCTCACTAGCCCTATTGGCACTAGCAAATGACTTGTAAGTGCGGAGATTGCTTTATCCTTGCTTGCTTTTCTAGGTTAAGTCATGTAAATTGTAAATTGTTTGTGTTATACAGTGTTCGGGTTGGTTCTCGCCAAGCCGTCCCCAAAACCACGATTAAATTTAATCGGTTTTCTTTACGAGTAAGGGGCTGGCAAAATAGTTAGGCGAGCAACATAATTCAAGAGTTACGCTGTCCACAGCTATTTTTAGTACGGTGGTTATTTCCCTACCAATGACGTAGTCCTTGAACGTTCTGATACCTTTTGCTTCGAATCGAACGCTTCCATAAAACCAAAAGAAAATATATTTCAGACACATTAAAGAAAACAATATGCGTAACATTTTCGTGTATTAATGTTTCAAAAGCTTTTGGCGAGTAAACATTACAGGTTGCGTGATTCAAAGTCCCGACCAAGACTTGGTCGAGCGGAGGTCTGCGTCTGCTCACCGAAAAAACTAAAATAAATAAATAAATAAATAAATAAACCCCGTGTAAAACTAGAACCGCGCCTCGGCCCCAGGCCGCGCGGTTAAAAAAAAAATTCGTTATGACGAGATGGATTTGATCCCGGGGCGCTAGAACGGCAGTCTTCCACGCTAACCACTAGACCACCGAGGAAGTGCTACAGACACATCGTTTAATTTAAGAACCTAATCGGAAACCCGAACGCTATAAAGAAGCTAACCATTAACCCCTTGCATTAACCCTAACCTTAATCAGTTTCAGTGCTATGGCCTATAATCAGTATTTACTTTGTGTACGCATCAAAAGGTATCCAAGGGCGGTTTGAGATATGAAAACAAGTTCTAACCATCTTTTAAATTGTTTCCGGGTAATGCTTTCTCGCAAAACGTTGTTGCTAAATATTACGTAATGTTTATGTGAGTGCAAAAGAGTTAAAAAAGCGCAGTTTTAATTTTTTTTTAAATTCTTGTTTTTTTTTTTGTTTTTTTTTAGTTTTGTCGGTGAGCAGACCCAAGCTCTCAGCTCACTCGGCCAATAGTTGTCACCGGATGATGTCATCATCAGCCAATTACAGGCCATTTCTCAGCTCTTTTCCTCATATCCCCCCTCAGGAGCATTTTGTCAAGTTAGCAAATTAACTATTGAGACAGAACATGGCCGTCTGTGAGAAATGTTTATTTGGTCAAAATTGGGCCAAACTCCGTTGTAGATGCACATCAGGGCATTTGCAAGGATAAAGAATGTAACTTAGGACGAGTTGCTGACTACTAAGGCCGAAATTATCCAGAGTTAAGCTGTATTTTCGTTTTGCGTGCAAAACAGAAGATTTTGTAATCTGGAATTTTTGTTTCTGCTCACTTTCGAAGCGGTTATTCAATGCGCTATAAAGGTAATACGTCTTGCCATGGAACACGCTGACGGTGATAAATGTAAGATCGTGTTTACTTCGCCAGAAGCAATGATGGAATTTTCTGGGGAAAAAAGTTAAAACTGAGCCTAAACCCTTTTAACATATATTCGTTTGAAAGGTCAAGGTATTGTTCCTCTAATAGACGTAAACAAACTGTTCGGATTACAACACGCTATCCAAAGAATATTATCATTGAATCACGCAACTTGTACTGTTTACTTTCGCTGTGGAATCGATCGCGCAACTTGTGATCTGTTGACCCGGCAATATACTAAAAATACAGAGCTTTATAGTGTTCGCTGTGGAGATGAATTTGGCTTGGAATTTTACTGGAACGGAGCGCTTAACCCTGTACTATGATTCTGTGGAAGAATTGGGGTGGCTGGCATGCTTTAAGTGTCTTTTTTTCGCTTCGAGAAGGAGTGACTTTAAAACCGAGTATGTAGCTTTTACTCTTCTTACCGAGGAAACTCAAAAAGCGATAAAGAGCTTAAAAGGTTTCAGATCGCGCTGAAACTCAAGATTACTATGAAAAAGACAACAAGGCATTGAGGTCAGTTGCTTTTATTACACTAAAAATTTTCTAAAATTTAGGCTTAAATGTCTATTGACGTTTGTCGTGTGTCATTGCTGACGTTATTAAAAAGCTGTATGCTCACCTCGTTAGACCTCTCAAGTGTGGTCTACTCATCAAGCTTATTTAAGCGATATGGCAGAGGCTGTACAACGTCGGTCGACTAAGCTCATGGTTGGGAATAGGATTTCTTACAAAGAACGTTTGCATAAGACTGGTCTTATATAGCTATCTTCTAGACGAATCTATTTACTCTTCATTTTTTTTCATTCAAATGTCTGCATAGTTATTATTTATGGCCTCGATATCTCTAATTATCTGCAGGTTTATAACTCTGAGCATGAACCCGGCATTTTAAGGAACACTGAACTAACTTTTAAAACTAACTATGCAAGAACAGAATTATTTAGGTCGTCTTTTTTTCCTAGAGTTGCTCGTCTTTGGGATAATTTACCTATATCAATTAGGAAGAGGGAATCACAAATCAATGCTCAAAAAAGACCTAAGACTCTACTGTTTTGCTACTGAGAGCAGAGATTTAATGTAATTGTTATTTAATTTCAGTCAGCATTATCTTTGTCACAGATAATATTTTACTTTATTCGTTTTATAATACTGCCTGTCAATATGTATATTTCATTCATGTTCTTGTTTTACATATATTGTTTCTGGTGGCCTTTATCACCAGGGAAGTTGATTCCTGTTGCTAGGTCTTTCAGCAGCTATTTATTTATATGTTTGTATGTACATATATTTATCTGCAGTAAAATTATTAAGCAAAGTAAAGTACAAACCCTTTGTAACATAACACCTTCATATGCTGAAAGGCGAGAGTCACGTTTCGCGTAATTAAAGTCGGTTGCTATGTAACAGTAGATGACGGCGGTAACTATATCACGTTTCACGAGCTGAACGTTTGCGTAAAGATTAAAAAGATAACAAACGCTCACTCGGACAGTGTGAGTAACCGTGAGTTTTAAAGCGCGGTACCATATCGGAAACCTGAACGCTATAAAGAAGCTAACCATTAACCCCTTTTATTAACCCTAACCCTAATCGGTATTTTAAGTGCTTAGGCCTATAATCAGTATTTACCTAGTGTACGCATCACAAGGTATCCAAGGGCGGTTTGAGATATGGCAACAAGTCCTAACCATCTTTTAAATTGTTTTTGGGTAATGTTTTCTCGCAAAACCTCGTTGCAAAATATTACATAATGTTTTTGTGAGCGCAAAAGAGTTAAAAAAGTGCGGTTTTAAGTTTTTTTAAAACTTCTTGTTCATATATAGCATAATGCTATGATCAATTGACACCTGTCAAATCAAGACATTCGCTGACCAGTATAACTTGACAATATCGCAGGCTCAAGTTTATATCTCATCGAGGTCACGTTTTTTTTTATAGTTGACCGCTGACCTAGAACTGGTTTTTAAATTGGATCGCGGGCTCATGTCAGGCTAACTTGTTGAAAACAGAGCCGGGTTGCTCGGAAGCCTGTTAACTCTAATCCAGGATTAAGAGTAAACCAAATTATAACTTTTTCTTCTCTACAAATGCTTTTGTTTACAGTTTCTTTGTGTATCGGGTTTTGTGAATATTAAACTCAAAATAGAAGGCCAAACAATATGCAGAAAACCTCACCGCAAAGTAACAAAACTCAAATCAAAATTAACCTTATCTTGGGATAGCCTAATCGGGCTACAGGAGCTCCGCTTTTAGGTGTACCTAAATCTATATATTAGATACTGCTAAACAAGACGCAGAGTCTTTTCCACAGTCGGTTTTCTTTCGGTGTTATTTACGGTTTTAATTTTAACTGAGAACTGTCCACCTTGGAAAACAGTTCCACTAAACAACGCCGCTACGGACTGCTCGTCTGTGATGCTGCTGCTTTTCTGTGTTCCGAGTGAGACCCTCTGTCCCCCCTCAAGGGCTACAAACCGGAATAATTGTTTTTTCTCAGCAAGGTACTGGCGCCAAGTTAAAAAAAGTATATAGTACACCTTGAGACTACGATGGGAGACTGCTTCGAAGACGAGAGTAGCACTCCTATTATCAAGACGAATAGCTTGAACGGAAGAACACGCGCTGACATTCAGCTTGGGAATAAGGTTTCCATTGTCGCGTCTATTTATTGGTCTATATAAACGAAAATGAATTTATTCTTAAATACAGTTATTAAAGAACTCCACGCCCTTGCTTGTTCTGTGATCATTCAAGAATTCAGCTATTTATTTATACACAGGTGGACAGGTTCCAATACTAAATTTCTGTTCCACTTACGTTCTTACACTATGCGCAGCGACATACCAGTTGACTTGGTCGAGCCATGGCTCGAGATAAAACGAAACGTACTAAAAGGCTGTCATTATGTCTTTACGATACCCAACTTCGGCCAGATAAGCATGATATCGAAGCCATATCAAGTCAGTGACTTAATATCTCCGAATATCGGGAAGTTAGACACAGCTTCTGATTGGCTAATTGGGAATTTGGATAGAGTAA